>BKCP01004113.1:776303-829287 GCA_008636005.1 Striga asiatica
CTGGCCTGGCGCGGGGCCGAGCCCGGTCCAGCCCGAGCCAGCGCCCGACCGCCCGGTCCGGCCAGTCAGCGAACCGGCCGGTTCGACTGGTGGTTCGAGTCCGTTTTGATTTGTGACTTCCAGTCCGATTCTATTTTCAGAATTTTAGTATTTTTTCAAGCCAGTCCAGTCCAGTTTAATCGCGTAAATAAGTCCGAGCATTTTAGCATATAATTAAATATTCCGAGCATTATACTCAACATTATTTTGCTTATATATTTATGCAGCCTAAGGAGAGTCGACCCTCCGACCGCTACCCAGTATCAGCACTTGCAGCAATTTTCCAAGTTTTCAGGTGTGGGTCATGTATTGGATTCCATATTGTATATAATATCTGAACCATGGCAGAGGTATGTTCGAGACAGTTAGTTTTTTCAGGTGATTGGCCGACCTAAGGGCCTTTCAAGTTTTACCTGGTACCGGTGGAGGCCGAGGGCCTTAATATCCCATCGGTGTGTGCACACGAGCAGCCGAGGCCGAGGGTCTTTTGACCACAGAAAAGAAAGAAAAGAAAAGTTTATAGTTTCAGCTCTAATATATTTATGTTCATGACACGTTATTATACATGATGTTTTATTCAGTACTGGTCTTTGCGGAGCATAGTGGTTTGCTCACGCCCCCATTGTGTTTTTCAGGAGACGGAGTCGAGCGTGTCGGGTGAGCTATGCGTGGCAAAGCATGGTCATGACAGTCGAGGACATTTTTACGCACATTTTATGTCCTTGTATTTATGATCATGTATTTTCGGATATGTATGCATGTATGTTGTATTTCGGATATGTTTCCGCTAGCAGACTTAGACTGTGCGAGACAGTTCAGACATTGCATGTTTAATTCCATTATCCGTAGCGGATAGTTTGGTTGCATGTTTTATTTATGTCTGTGAGCAAGTTAAGTAAGTTTTTTTCTGTGTCATCCCGCAACGAGTTAGTGTTTTCGAAAAACTAAGCTCGCACCACCTTTCGAAAATAAAAGCGAAAATTTTACTCTGATTTTTCAAAGCTAGTAAGGCGGGGTGCCACAGAAGCTGGTATCATAGCGTAGAGTGCGTTTCTGTATACTTTCAAAGTTTAGAAAAAAAGCATGACCACGCCACGCTCATCCCGCACCGACTCCGAGGTAAGTCTCCTGACTCAGTTTAAGGTTTGCAAGTGCTAAATTCAGTTCAAGTATGGGGCTTAGATAACTATCCTCCTATAAGAAAAGAAAGAACTCTAGAGGGAGAACTCTAGAAAGATAAGTTAAGACGAGAACTCTAGACAGAACTCTAGAACAGCTAAGTCCAAGGACTCTAGAATAAGTCAGAACTCCAATATGAGCCAGAACATAGAGAGTTTAAGTATACCGGAACTCTAGCCAAGCTAGGTGTTTTCGGATATTATTTCTTTATTATGCCAAGTATAGTATGGCTATTTCTTAATTGGCTATACTAATCAATTCAAGCGTTTCCAGAATTTCAGAATGCCGCCTCGCCGAGATCTCCAGGCTCCAGCAGAGTCCGATCAGGCCGTCGCAGTCGGTCGTTTTCGCACTTACAGCCCACCCATTTTCGATGGGGAGGGAGGCCTGCTAGCAGTGGGCGAGTGAACTCGTAAGATGGAGAGGATCTTTCAGGTGATGGGGATAGCGGAGGAGCATAAGATTGCGTGCGCTGAGTTGCAGATTGAGGGCGCCGCAGGTGAGTGGTGGGATGGCTATTGGAGCCTCCGTACAGAGGACGAGAGAGAGGCTCTGTCGTGCGCCCAGCTTAAGACGCTCCTGGAGGATAAGTTCTATCCTCGCCATGTACGTCAGAGGATGGCCCGAGAGTTCAGTGCCCTTCGACAGGGAGACAGATCCATTGATGAGTACGAGCGGAAGTTCGCTCGTAAGAGTGTATTTGCGCCACACCTGGTGGACACCGAGGAGAAGAGGGCAACCCAGTTTCTGGATGGGTTGAGGAGTAACATTCGGCTGCTGGTAGCCAGCCATGGTTATCTTGACTACGCGGATACTGTTGAGAGAGCTCAGCATATCGAGGCGTACATGCAGAGAGACGCCGAGAGACAGCCACCAGCCAGACAGCCAGCTGCCATTCCGCCTGCCCAGCCAGCTCAGGGCAAGAACAAGAGGAAGTGGGATGATCGCAAGGATAAGGGGAACCGTGGACAGAGGGTCCCAGCTCAGGCTGGCCAGCGAGCCCGACAGGATCTGCCGGCTTGCGCTACCTGCGGACGTCATCACCGTGGGGAGTGCCTGGCTGGGCAGAACATATGCTATCACTGCCGCCGCCCAGGACACCTGATCATGAACTGCCCTGACCGTCCACAGCCCCAGCCAGCTCAGAGACAGCCTGCCCAGAGACAACCAGCACCTAGACAGCAAGGCCAGAGGCCGCTAGGACAGCAGCAGCAGCAGCAGCTTGGAGCACCCGCTCATATTTACGCACTCGACCAGGAGCAGGCCGCAGAGCAGCTAGGTACCATGTCTGGCATGTTATCATTGTTCCATACTCCAGTATTCGTTTTATTCGATACTGGGGCGACACATTCGTTTGTCTCGGCCAAGTGCTTATCTGCCTTAGGGTCCCAGGGAGTGAGTACTGCCGACCCTCTCGAGATCAGTCTCGCATCGGGAAGGAAGATAGTTACGAGTTCCCTGGCCAAGAACCTTAGCATTGATATTGGAGGCCGAACTCTAGTCGTAAGCACGTTTGTGATTGACATGAATGACTTTGACCTGATTCTTGGCATGGATGGTTGTCGAGATACCGTGCACACATCTGTTGTCGTGATCGGGAGGTGACGCTGCACTTATCCGAGAGAGATCGCATCACGTTCTTCGGGTCGAAGTCTCGAACCCTACCGCGCGTTATTTCCATGGCGAAGGCGACGAAGTACATGCAGAGACAGGACTGTCAGGGATTTCTTGTCAATAGCGTTGGGGAGTCTTCGGAGAAGCTGTCTCCCGGAGATATTCCCATTGATCGAGAGTTTGTGGATGTTTTTCCCGAGCAGCTCCCGAGAGGACGACCTAACCGCCAGGTGGAGTTCACTATCGACTTGGTCCCAAGAGCGGGACCAGTGTCGAAAGCGCCGTATCGCATGGCGCCGAAAGAGCTTCAGGAGATGAAGGATCAGATTCAGGAGTTTTTGAGCCTCGGTTTCATCCGACTGAGCGTTTCACCGTGGGGAGCGCCTGTCCTCTTTGTCAAGAAGAAGGACGGATCGATGAGAATGTGCATCGACTACCGGGATTTGAACCGATTGACGTTGAAGAACAAGTATCCGCTTCCCAGGATAGAGGATTTATTCAATCAGCTGATGGGAGCCAGCGTCTTTTCCAAGATCGATCTCCGCTCTGGTTACCATTAGCTGAAGATCAGAGAGGCTGATGTGGCCAAGACCGCTTTTAGAACTAGATACGGTCATTATGAGTTCGTTGTGATGCCGTTTGGTTTGAGCGATGCGCCAGCTTTATTCATGGATCTCATGAACCGTGTCTTCCATCCATTCCTGGATCAGTTTGCCATCGTCTTCATTGATGATATTCTGGTCTATTCCAGTAGCCCGGAGCAGCATGAGGAGCATTTGCGGACCGTTTTGGAGACTCTTAAGCGTGAGAAGTTGTACGCCAAGTTCTCCAAATGCGAATTTTGGCTCGATCGAGTGGCTTTTCTAGGCCACATCGTCACATCTAGAGGGATTGAGGTAGACCCGAGCAAGATTGAAGCAGTTTAGAACTGGTCGACGCTGAGAAATGCCACCGAGGTTCGAAGTTTACTCGGTTTGGCAGGCTATTATCGTCGATTCATCGAAGGGTTTTCGAAGATTGCTCTACCCTTGTCCCATTTGACGAGGAAGTCGGTGACGTTCGAGTGGGATAGTCGTTGTGAGTCGAGCTTCCAAGATCTCAAAGCTAGGCTTACGACGGCCCCATTGTTGACAATTCCGGACCCCACACAGGGTTTCACTATCTATAGTGATGCCTCGAAGCAGGGTCTAGGCTGTGTTTTGATGCAAGACGGCAGGGTTGTGGCTTATGCTTCTCGTCAGCTAAAGCCTCACGAGGTGAACTACCCGACTCACGATCTTGAGTTGGCAGCTGTAGTTCATGCCCTGAAGATCTGGAGGCACTATTTGTACGGAGGCCACTGCGAGATTTATACAGACCACAAGAGCTTACAGTATATCTTCACCCAGAAGGAGCTCAACATGCGCCAACGGAGATGGTTGGAGCTGGTGAAAGATTATGACTGTACCATTAACTATCATCCGGGAAAAGCGAACGTAGTTGCCGATGCCCTCAGCCGGAAGGGAAAGGGCGAGCTGACCTGTATGATCACTCAACAGCGTCAGTTGATTCATGAGTTCGCTCGGATGCAGCTAGAAGTGGTTGAATCACCTCCCAAGTTGCCAGTTGTGGGAGGTATTCGAGCAATGAGGATGTGGCCCACGCTACGAGATAGGATCCAGAGGGATCAAGCCTTCGACGAGTTCATTCGCTCGATGGGGGCGAAGATTCATGCCGGAGGAGTTGAGGGTTTCTACCGAGGCGCAGATGGTGCTTTGGAGTACAAGGGCAGAATAGTTGTGCCGAATGTCGAGGCCCTGAAAAAGGAGTTCTTGACAGAGGCGCATAATGCTCCATACTTGGCGCATCCCGGTAGCACCAAGATGTATCACGACCTGAAAAGGTCATTCTGGTGGAAGGGGATGAAGAGAGACGTCGCTGAGTTTGTAGAGAAGTGCTTGATTTGCCAGCAGGTGAAAGCCGAGCGCAAGGTTCCACTGGGTCTCTTGCAGCCTCTAGAGATCCCGCCGTGGAAGTGGGAGAAGCTGACCATGGACTTTGTCATGGGATTACCGATGTCGTCCAAGCACCACGACGCGGTATGGATTGTAGTGGATCGGATGATGAAGTCGGCTTATTTTATGCCCGTCAGAATGGACATGTCCATGGAGCAGCTAGCAGATACGTACCTCCAAGGAATCGTTCGACTCCACGGCGTTCCTGCCGAGATTATATCAGATCGAGATCTCAGGTTTACCGGCCATTTCTGGGAGAGTCTGAACGAGTCCATAGGGACGAAGCTGAAGGTTAGCTCCGCATATCACCCACAGACCGACGGCCAGTCGGAACAGACGATTCAGACGCTTAAGGACATGCTTCGAGCTTGTGTTCTAGAGCGTGGTGGTTCGTGGGAAGAATTATTACCCACTGTGGAGTTTTCCTACAACAACAGCTATCACTCGTCGATTAAGATGGCACCGTTCAAAGCTTTATACGCCCGCAAGTGCCGCTCACCCCTTTATTAGGATGAAGTTGGTGAGAAACAGGTTCTCGGTCCCAAGTTGATCGAGGACACGGTACAGAAGGTTGCCGAGATCCGAGAGAAGCTGAGAGAGGCACAGAGCCATCAGAAGGCCTACACTAACAAGCGTAGAAGAGAGCTTGAGTTCGAGCAGGGAGACAAAGTATTCCTGAAGGTCACGCCGATGAAGCGTGTGTTCCGTTTTGGGAAGAAGGGGAAGTTGCAGCCCCGATTCATAGGGCCATTTGCGATTCTCGAGCGAGTTGGCGTAACAGCCTACCGTCTGGCGTTACCCCCAGAGCTTTCGGGTGTACACAACTTCTTCCATGTGTCGATGTTGAGAAAGTACGTGTACGATCCGAGCCACGTAGTGAACTTTGACGGGCTAGAGGTCGTGCAGAACCTGACGTATGATGAGCGGCCGGTAGCAGTTCTAGACCGAAAGGTCCGTCGGCTGAGGAACAGAGATATAGAGCTCGTCAAAGTTTGTTGGAGTCGCCACGACGAGTCGGAAGCCACTTGGGAGAGAGAGGCCGAGATCAGAGCTCGTTATCCCGATTTCGAGTTTTGAGATTTTTAGTCGTACATATATGTACTTTCTATTTTATGTTTTGATGTATATAGTTTTGTAGTAGGAGTTCTGGCCTAGTACCTTAGTTTTGTATTTCCGAAGACGGAAATATTTTGAGGATAGGTTGTAACGCCCCAAATCAGAAATAATAGTAAGAACGATTTCACTGCTCGACTATAAGTGAAATCCGTAATTTTTAGAAATTCTCGAGTTATATTTAGTATCCTCAATGCTCAAATTTGATAAATTATTCTTTGAATATTTCTATATTAAGGATAAATTAAGGTTAATCCATTAATTTGGGTTGTTAAAGTATAGCAAATTGACTCGAGAAATTATCGGCTTCGAACCCTAGTTTGGTTCCGATTATTTTTCAAGTTAATTATCGAGCATAGCCAAGTCTTGGTATTTTATACTTAGAATAATTTTCTAAGTCTTGGAATATCAAGAAGTAAGTCTCGGACATTTTAAAAATCAAGCCCTAGACCTACCCGAGCCAATCGCGCCCATCTCGCGCCCAAGTGCGAGTCCACCGAGCCCAAGGCCTTAGCTAAGCCTTAGTATCATTTGCTAAATTTTTCTCAACCCAAGTCAAATCCCACGCGCAGCCCGCGTTGCCCCGCGCCCAGCCAGCAGGCCTTTCACGCCCAGGCCCAGTGCCGTGCCCGTGCCCAGTGCCCAGCACCTAGGCCCAGCGCTGGCAGCGCGACAGTCCACCTTCTTGAGCCCAAATGACAAATTTTCGGCCCATTTTCCTCATGACCCAATTCATGCGAGCATTAAGGACTTAATGGAGATTAGTTTGAGCTAATATGGCCCTAAGCAATATTTAAGGAAAGTTAATTAATGCCTAAGTGAAGTGGATGTTCGTAAAATTTTTGTGGGTATTTGGTAACCGAGTTACCCGACCTCGGGTCGATCTCAAGGAAGGTCGTTTGGAGTTTTTTTTTTATTTAATTGTCTAAATACAAAAATGAGAAAATAAACCTAAACATTCTAATCCATTTTGATGTGGTTTTATAATTAACTAAAATTCTTAATTTAATTTAACAAACATAAAATGAAAAGAACAGTGAATAAACAACAGTAAAATAATAAAAATGGTAAATAAGTAAAAAGAATAAAGATGAGGAAAGTGTTAGGGAATCGGGAAATAATTGTATCAATTCTAATGATAACTTCAAAGTGTTAATCATTCGGTTAAATGATTCGATAAACACACTAATTTAGAGGTTCATATTCCATTAAGTTACGAGTAAGAATATAAACATAAATCAATGTATTCGCGTACCACTTAACATATAAGCAATACATTGACGTGTAAACTTATTTATTTCGAGCCATGATCAATCAACTTCGCCATTTTCGGGTTAAAAGTTGATTAAGTAGATTTAAAAGAATGTTTAGTTCTACTTAAATCATAAAAATAAATATAACTCGAAATAATAGGAACAATCAACAATTCGTCATCATCATCGAACCAACACAATCATTTCCCTATCCCTAACGAAGGGTTTAGTTCGTCAGGATTTTATTGACACAAATAATAAGAATAATCCAAGCTGTCGTTTTACTCATAAAAACTTTCGAACGATAATTTACGATTACGATTAAAACTTGACGTCAATATATCACTTAGAACTTTTAGGAAAATGAAAATAAACAACTTACAAGATTAAAACCAAGCTTGCATGCAAAGATCAAACTTGAAGAATATCAAGAACACTAAGAACACTCTTGGAAATATTTACATAGAAAAGAGAAGAAAAGTGAAGTTGTCCAATAAGTGAAAGAGAAGAGAGTATTTATAGGAAAAAAATAGAAAACTTGTAATATAAGAAAAGAAAAATGTGGAAAAGATGATAGGAAAAATGGAAAAGAAGATGAGAAAAATAGGAAAGGAAAAATGTAAGAAAAGGTGAAAGAAGATAGGAAATTTGAGAGAAAAGTTGGAATTTTCGGACAAAAACCGAAAGTGATTTTTCCGCGCACATTCGCGCACGTCTCGGGCGACTTTGCTTCTCGGGCTCGTTTTGGGCTCGTCCGAACTCGGAATTGAGTTCCGTTTTTTTCTACGCGTTGCTAACGAACTCCTCTATTCAATGATATATGCCAATACA
This sequence comes from Striga asiatica, assembly GCA_008636005.1. NCBI lineage: Eukaryota > Viridiplantae > Streptophyta > Magnoliopsida > Lamiales > Orobanchaceae > Striga > Striga asiatica. Next base: position 784,327 of record BKCP01004113.1, read on the forward strand.
AATTTCACCCAGAATACAATTATCTAAGGATTTTTAACTTCCAAGGTGTCGGCAACTCGCTCGATTTTACGCTTCGGTCCCGTACGAACTCATCCGAACTCGAAATCGAGTTCCGCTTTTTCCTGTGTATAGCTAACGAGCTCCTCTTTCCATTAAGGTGATCATGCCCAATAACTTTCCAAAATCTTGCTCTTCCGAGATTTTCGACAGTTTCTTTATTTTACAAAGACTCGAAAAATACAAAAAAAATATACAAAAATCCACACAAATACTTAAATATTACAAATCACTAAAAAACTAAAAACTACCCAAATTCCCACAAAATTACTAAAAATACATAAAAATAATAATTAAAAACATTAATAAAAACATAACAAAAATAACACTAACAGTGGACATGTGCCTTGTATTATTATATTCAAGATTCTTTTGTCCTTGTCCCCCCCACATGCACCAGTCTGACCAGACCTGCTCCTACCCCACAATGTTGAGATTCTCCACTCATTTGGCCACCAAAAATCGTGCATGAAGTCAGGCCAAACCCACCAAGACCACCCAAGTCCCTATGCGCAGGGAGATAGGCAAAGTCATGGACTTTTGTCCCCCATTGACCAGCCATGTGCACTCCGCCCCTCACCACTATAAAATACCTCTTCTTCAGTCCATTTGAAGCTCATAGACTCCAGATTACTCGAGCAAAAACTTAAGAAATCAGAGCAAAGTCGAAAAGCCCTTCCCAGCCCATTGTGCGCGCCCACCAGCCCAGGGAAGAGGAGGAGCGAGGTCCAGCCCTTTCCAGCCATTTTTCCTCGAGGCTTAGCAGCATCTAAGTATTTTTCCTTAGATTTTTCTAAGCCTTTGGAGTTCATAAGGCTCGGTCAAATCCAATTTCCAAAGCAAGCCAATCCCCCCTAAGCCGCGCCTAGCCCATTCCAAGCCCTAGCTTTTGTTTTGCATTTTGGGTGAAGGTTAGTCCAAGTCAACTTCTTCCCAAAATTATTTTATGATGTTTTAAGATTTTTAATGAAGAAAAACCAAGCCATGCATGTGTTCAAAGTCATGTTTCAAATTTATATATTAAATGGCCTTAAAAATGAAATTTTAGTAGCTAGCATGTTAAAGTCGAGATTCTTAGCTAAATCACCCTTAAATATCATGTCATTGATGCTGTAAAAATTTGAATGTAAATGGAGTTCATTAGCTAAGTTATTTCATTCAAGAGAATATGCTAATTTGAGCACCCAAGGCTTAACCTCATGCATGCAAGTTATGAACCATGTTCCTAGCCATTTTAGCCATCATTTTTTATGATAATCATTCGGCCCTGAGTAGATTTCCATGTTGAGATTGTTGGTTTGGAGGTCAAGTGCTCGTACGTGACATTTAGGCCCTATCGAGTGGACATGCACGTGGACCTGGGGTCCACTAGTATTTCACAGCATAATTGTGCCTATTTTATCATGCTAAGTTCATATGTCCTGCATGTCACCGGAGAAAGTCGCCGGAGGTCCGGCAAGGGCCGACCTTGGTCACTGTCCGCGCACATAGCGCGGTACTGCCCGACCCAGTGCCAGTCCGTGCCCGCGCCAGCGCGCCAGCAGTGCCTGTCCGCGTTGTACCCGAGGTCTCGGTGCCAGACGCGCCCAACACCTCCGGCAGCACCCGACAGCGCTGTCCACGCCATGCGCACGTGGTCCTGAGCCCAGTCGCTCGTGCCCTGCGTAGAGTCAGCCCGAGAAGCCCCAACATGCGTGGTCATGGCACCCAGCGTGCACGGTCCATGCGCACGACGCCCGGCAGCGTCGTGCCAAGTCTCAGCGCACGAGGTCTCGCGCCAGAGCCTCGTGCCAAGTCCAGTGCTGACCCGAGCCAGGTCAGCTGAGCCCAGTCGGTCTCAGGACGTGTCCAGCAGCACGCCCGAGTGTCCAGTGACCTCGGGGACGGTCAGTAGTGCCCGTGTGGCCTCTGCCTGTGTCCGTCCGTGCCAGTAGAGTCTGGCCAGTGCTCGGCCGTGCCCAGCGTGCACCCGAGAGGCACCAGTCGTGACTAGGCCGTGCCAGCAGTGCCTGGCCGTGCCTGTCCGCGCCAGTGTTCGACAGGTGGTTCGAGTCCGTTTTGATTTGTGACTTCCAGTCCGATTCTATTTTCGAAATTTTAGTATTTTTTCAAGCCAGTCCAGTCCAGTTTAATCGCGTAAATAAGTCCGAGCATTTTAGCATATAATTAAATATTCCGAGCATTATACTCAGCATTATTTTGCTTAAATATTTATGTAGCCTAAGGAGATTCGAGCCTCCAACCGCTACCCAGTATCAGCACTTGCATCAGAATTCCAAGTTTTCAGGTGGGGGTCATGTACTGGATTCCACATTATATATAATATATGTACCATGGCAGAGGTATGTTCGAGACAGTTAGTTTTTCCAGGTGATTGGCCGACCTAAGGGCCTTTCGAGTTTTACCTGGTACCGGTGGAGGCCGAGGGCCTTAATATCTCATCGGTGTGTGCACACGAGCGGCCGAGGTCGAGGGTCTTTTGACCACATAAAAGAAAGAAAAGAAAAGTTTACAGTTTCAGCTCTTACATATTTATGTTCATGACACGTTATTATACATGATGTTTTATTCAGTACTGGTCTTTGCGGAGGATAGTGGTTTGCTCACGCCCCCATTGTGTTTTTCAGGAGACGGAGTCGAGCGTGCCGGGTGAGCTATGCGTAGCAAAGCGTGGTCATGACAGTCGAGGACATTTTTACGCAGATTTTATGTCCTTGTATTTATGATCATGTATTTGCAGATATGTATGCATGTATGTTGTATTTCAGATATGCTTACGCTAGCAGACTTAGACTGTGCAAGACAGTTCAGACATTGCATGTTTAATTCCATTATCCGTAGCGGATAGTTTGGTTGCATTTTTTATTTATGTCTGTGAGCAAGTTAAGTAAGTTTTTATCTATGTCATCCCGCAACGAGTTAGTGTTTTTGAAAAACTAAGCTCGCACCACCTTTCGAAAACAAAAGCGAAAATTTTACTCTGATTTTTTAAAGGTAGTAAGGCGGAGTGCCACACCAAGGCACTTTCGCAGTGAGCGCTACCTTTTCTCTAGGGCCGTGCTGTCTTGCGGGGCGCCAAGACACTTTCGCAGCGAATGCCACGCTTGAGCTGTCGCGTATTGCAGCGTTCTCGCAGGGCGCGGATCGCGTTCGCTGGCGAATGTCGGGCCTTTCTTGTGCACGTGTCTGGTCGGTCGCGAGACCGTGTTCGCAGCAAGTAGAGGCATATGCGGCGGCTCTTCAGGCGCGACTCACAGCTCGCGAATCCACGTTCGCAGCGAGTGCTCGGCATCTCTCGGTGACTCAGGTGGCTCGATCAAGTGGCTCGGTTGGTTCGTCTCGAAATGGCTTGGCATTGAAATCATGGAATATGGTTCGGACAATAACTCGTCTTTCCGAAATTGCAAATTGGATCTAAACACACCAAAAGAGACAAGAAAATACGCCGCAATACAAAAAACACATAAAACGCGACAAAATGGACCGGTTGACACTCAAACGAACCTAAAAACGACTCGACTAAAACACATAAAACACAAGAAAATATGCACAAAAGCATAATCATTTTGTAGTATTTTGTGGGTAGTTGGTAACCGAGCTACCCGACCTCGAGTCGTTCTCAAAGGAAGACAGTTCGGAGCTTTGTTCACTACTCAATTGTCCAAATCACACAAAACGAGAAAGTAAAAACTAAACATGCTAATCAATGGGTTGGAGAGTGAATTAATGCTAATCGATGCTCGAAATTGAAAGCAACAAGTGAACGAGAGAATATAGCAACTAACACTACCGGAGTCCCTATGCCATCACAACCGAACAAACTCAACCAAGAGAAATATGCAAGTTTTAAGCACTAGGTCACTAACCCTAACCTTCTAACCTAAGTGATTAAGCTCTAAATAGAGTCCTAACCCTTAATCTAGATAGACAAGCAATTAATCCCTACTAAAACGAGCAAGAACAATGATCAAGTCCAAACTTCCCATCCATCGTCCAACAAACACTCAAATTCACCTTAATAATCATCATAAGTAAAAACGAGGCAAAAACTAAGTAATGAACTTTATAAGTAAATACCCAATCTTCTATTGCGTGCTAAATGAAAATCAGAGTCAAAAGCTCGAAACTTGAACAAAAAAAAAGTCGCTGGAAAATGATGACATAAGCTCCCAAGGGAGAGAGAAGAGAGAAAACTAAAAATAAAAAATTAATTCCTAAAGTGGTAAAGTGACAAATGAAATCTAGGTATCCAAAATACAAAGGACCAAAATGTATTTACAGTCCAACTCAAAACACACACTGGATTCACGCACATTTAATAAAAACACTCTCGAGCTCGCCAACATTTCTACTGGTCGCGGGCACCGACGGTAGGGGGTCGACACAAGGTCGGCATGAGGCGGCACGAGGCAGGGACAAGACTCTCGATGTCGCGGAGAGGCTCGCGAGCGCGGACGACCGAGTGAAAACACTCTCGACGTCGCGGGTAGATCCGCGTGGCCGCGAGCTAGCTATTCCGGGACTCTCGACGTTGCCAGCTTATTCACAAGTCGCGGTTGTTTAGGGCAACGGGCGTTGTGCGTCCGCAAGGCGCGGCAGACAGCGCGAGGTCGCGAGTGAGGCTTACTTTGGGGCTTTTGATCGACACGGCTCGAAATGATCGGGATCGAAACGGTTCGTACGAAATGACTCGAAACTTCTCGGCAATGACTCAGAATTCATTGAAAAGGCTCGTCTCTCGGGACTCAGTTTGACTTTTCTCATCATCCTCGGAATAATCCTGAAAATACACCCAAGAGCACAGAAAAGTACGCCAAAAATATAAAATAAAAAGGAAGACATAAAAACACACGAAATATGATAAAATGGACCGGTCGACACTAAAACGAACCTAAAAAGACTAAACTAAAACACATAGAACACACGAAAATAAGCATAAAAACACAATAAACAACTCCCCCACACTTAGCTCTTTGCTTGTCCTCAAGCAAACAAAATAATAAGTAGCTCGAAAAGAAACACCAAATGGTCCAAGGTTAACAATCATGCGAAAATGAGACTCTCCTTATCATTCGGTAAACCAAAGAATCGAACTCAAATTCGAAAACATGTTCCCCACAAAATGAATCCATACAAAACAAAACACGTCCTAAGTTATCCTACACATGATTTTCTCGATCAATGCTTCCTCTTTCTACATACACGTGCGAAAAAACCAAATGTGGTCTACTAAACATGTAAAATTCAAATAGCACGAACTAATAAACCAACTCCCATTCTTTTGTTTATTTGCTTTTTTTTTTATTGTGAGCTTCTTTTTCCAAACGAGGTTTCCTAGACAATGTTTATCTAGGTTTACCCTCGAGGGGTCTCCTCGAGTTCCCTAGATCGGTTTCTCGGGCTCATTATCCCATTCCACGAGGTGGCACGGGACAAGAGGAGCCTAGTCCGTACCTCCTCGCGAACTCACATTTTATTTAGTTTTTTTTCGAAGGAAGTGGCACAAACGTACATCATAAGTGTAATCACATAAACACATAGTCGATCGAGATGCACTACAAATGAATAGCATAACACGTTTATGATATCGAGCATAAGGTAAGCCTATCTCAAGTCAATCAATCGAGAACAACAAGGGACAAAACAATTCCGTGAATTCAAATGCGGGTCCCACGTTTAACAAACTATCATCCAATTCAAAGGTACCACCAAATCATCAAGTTCATAAATCACGAAAGTTAACAATGACGCCAATCAACATACTTATCTCACCACAACCGAGCTACCCGACCTCGAGTCATTCTCAAAGGAAGACGGTTCAGAGCTTTGTTCACTACTCAATTATCCAAATCACACAAAACGAGAAAGTAAAAGCTAAACATGCTAATCAATGGGTTGAAGAGTGAATTAATGCTAATCGATGCTCAGAATTAAAAGCAACAAGTAAACGAAGAATATAGCAACTAACACTACCGGAGTCTCTATGCCATCACAACCGAACAAACTCAACCAAGAGAAATATGCAAGTCTTAAGCACTAGGTCACTAACCCTAACTTTTTAACCTAAGTGATTAAGCTCTAAATAGAGTCCTAACCCTTAATCTAGATAGGCAAACAATTAATCCTTACTAAAACAAGCAAGAGAAATGATCAAGTCCAAACTTCCCATCCATCATCCAACAAACACTCAAATTCACCTTGATAATCATCATAAGTAAAAATGAGGCAGACATCGAAGTAATGAGCTTTAAAAGTAAATACCCAATCTTCTATTGCGTGTTAGATGAAAATCGGAGTCAAAAGCTCGAAACTTGAACAAAATAAAAGTCGCTGGGAAAGTTGCCAGAAAATGATGACATAAGCTCCCAAGAGAGAGAGAATAGAGAAAACTAAAAAGAAAATATTAATTCCTACAGTGGTAAAGTGACAAATGAAATCTAGGTATCCCAAATAAAAAGGACCAAAATGTATTTATAGTCCAGCTAAAAACACACACTGGATTCGCGCACATTTAATAAATACACTCTTGAGTTCGCCAACATTTTCGCTGGTCGTGGGCACGGACAGTACGGGGTCGGCACGAGGTCGGCGCGAGGCATGGAAAACACTCTCGATGTCGCGGAGAGGTTCGGGAGCGCGGACGACTAAGTAAAAACACTCTCGACGTCGCGGGTGGATTTGCGTGGCCGCGAATTAGCTATCCCGGGACTCTCGACATTGCCAGCTTATTCGCGAGTTGCGATTGTTTAGGGAAACGGGCGTTGCGCGTCCGCGAGGTGCGGGAGACAGCGCGAGGTCGCGAGTGCGGCTTATTTTGGGGCTTTTGATCGACACAACTTGAAATGCTCCGGATGGAAATGGTTCGTACGAAATGACTTGAAACTTCTCGACAATGACTCGGAATTCATTGAAAAGGCTCGTATCTCAGGACTCAGTTCGACTCTTCTCATCATCCTCGAAATAATCCTGAAAATACACTCAAGAGCATACACTAAAAATATAAAATAAAAAGAAAGACATAAAAACACACGAAATACGATAAAATGGACCGGTCGACACAAAAACAAACCTAAAAAGACTAAACTAAAGCACATAGAACACATGAAAATAAGTACAAAAACACAATAAACAACATATCCCGCTAGAACCAATCAAACATTCGTGTACAACGTGTCCTCATCGTGCACAACATGCACGCCAACATCCCAGTACACCCATCCACGAGCAGCAGCTTCAATAGAGTGTCTGACTGCATCCTAGGTGACGTGTTACGATCCAAAGGTGGTGAGGCTATGTCCCAGGTGTTCAGCGAGGCCTTAACCACGGCAGCCCTCAGCTTGGAAGAACCACGACCCGCACCAGGACAAACCGCACCCGCACGCGGATAGCGTACACGCGATGCACGAGCATACACATGTGCGACCAGGACCTTGGCTATTCAGCAAGACATGTGACTCTTGGCGACAGAGCACGCGACTAAATACGAGAAAGATGACGAGGTGTGAAGAAATTCACAGAACCTTTTGTCTGGTCGTGTAGGCCATGTATGTCTGTACAATGTCTGCAAGTTTTTAAATGGTACGCGTCGAACCCTAACCTCTACTTCCGCTACATTTAGGTTTCATAGTCCGTGACTTGCATTAATTCGACGTTCCTAACTGATCCCCAACGAGATGGGGTGTGGGCCTTGGAAGAAACATGAAGGTTCTCTTTGGTAGCTGCTTATTCAAACTGCATTGGAGACAACATTAGAAGGCTACATAGAGCTGAAGGAAGTGAGTCGAATTTGAAAGACATGAAGGTGAGGCAAATAGTTGAGGATGAAGGTAAAACGTAAAATCAAACACTTCTTCAGGAAGTGTTATTTTGGAAGTTTGTCTATCTATTTGGAGTTAAAAAGAGGGAAATGGATGTTGATAATATATGCAAGTGTTGTGGAGAATGTTTGTCCCATTTTTTTTGCGTTTTTTGTTGTCAGTTTTCCTTTATTTTTACCAGTTTTTGGTCGTTTCTTTGGCTTTTAGTTGTTTTTGTAGTTTATTGCATGTCTTCTTTCATTTTGAGTGTTTTCATATTTTTTCGTTCGTATTCCAGTTTTCTCAGTTTTTTGTCTCGTTTTTTGTGTGCAGGTCGGAAGCTCGGGAGGATAGGATTTCTAGAAAATATTAGTGGGCAAGCATATTTGATTAGAAGGGTTCTCTGGCGACAAGTAAAAAAAAAAACAGAACTCAATTCCGAGTACGGACGAGCTCAAACGAACCCGAAACGCAAAGTCATGCAAAGTTGCCCAAGCATAGTCCCCACGCGCGCGCCAGCGTCCAGGCGCACCGTAGTGCCGCTACCAGCCAGCCTAGTACCGCTAGGTCCCCTAGCGCATGCCCCAGCGCTGCTACCCAGGCTAGCGCGCGACAGATCTCCCACAGGCCACTTGCTAGCATCGCTAGCCCGTGCCGTAGCGCCGCTAGGGCCTGGGTGCGGGCAGATTCCTTTTTTTTTTTTCGTTTTTTCTTGTTTTCTCGTTTTGGCTCAGTTTTTCGAGTCCTATAAATAAGAATTTAATCCCAGACTTGGGAGAACATTCCTAAACTCGTTTTTTTTTTCATCTTCTTCACCCTAGACCATAGAATTGGATTGGCTCTTCATCTCGATTTTCCTTTCTATTTTCAAAGATTAAGCTTGTGCTTCGGATTCAACTTTCAATTCCATTTCGATTGTAAGTATTTCTCTTTGTTTAAGTTATGAATATGATTGGTTGGATTGAGATGAACGTTTTTGTTGAAATCGACATGAGTAGCTAAATCTGATTGCTAGGGATAGAGAATGATGTTTTGGTTTCGATTTTGATTATCGTACTTGTTGATCATTCAATTTATATGAGTTGTATTTAATTAGGGTTTTGATTCTCATCCTTGAATGACACTTCAATTCAATTATGGTATTTAATTAGTTGTATTTAATTATGGTATTCAATTTAATTAGTTGGATTTAATTATGGTATTGAAAAGTGACACTTCAATTTGCGATTAATTTTCAATTGAATATGATTGATTCGGGTTTGTTATTTCTAATTCTAGAAGATTAGTTGATTAATTCCCCTCTAGTATAATTTAATCAATTCTTATAACCAAAAGGGAGGAGTTGATCGATCTAGGCTCGCATAGAATATGCTTGTTCGTAAACACATTGCCTATGTGTTAAAGGACTCTTTGATTTGTCGTTCATGTTTACTCTGTTGTCACGAAAAGTTATTAAGGGTGAATTTCTGAACGAGTAGGTTACTCAAATCCTTTAGCCAAATGATCACTTGCTCGTTAATTGCATTTCGAACCGAAGCAAATATCCCTGACTCCCTAGTTTCTTTATCATTGTTAATTCATCATCTTTGCATTGAATTTAAGTCTTCGTTGTTTTATATTCGTTAGTTGATAATTAAACCAAAATCAATCTCTGAACTAGAATGCTTAGGTTTTACTTTTCTTCTTTTTAGGATTGAATAATCGTGCAAAGTAATCCGGCTAACCTTCCCTGAGTGATCGACCCGGGAAACGAATCCTTTGATTCGGTACTCAGTAAATAACATAATCTTCTACAATAGGGAAGATGAAGAGACTATTGAGCATGTATTATTCAATTGTAGTAGAGCTCAACAAGTTTGGAAGTTGACACTAATCAGCTGGGAAGGTATTAACACCAACAAACTTCAAGGACTGGTGGTGGAATGTACGTTTTATGGACTGTAAGGATACATCTGAGGCCAAATTTCAACTGACAACCTATATCCTCTGGTTGATTTGGAAGTCTAGAAATTTGTGCATGTTTCAGAATCTTGGATGCCACAGTTGACCATCATCAGATCATCTATAGTAGTTGTAATTACTGAATGTTCATAATAGTTGAAGTAAGAATGATATAAACTTAGGTCCGGTTGGTTAANGTTTTCATTCTAGTTGTTGTGAGGTAGCCTAAAAGTTCCAGAGTGCTAGTGCTTTTGCCTTTAGTTTATATTTAGTAGCTTTTGGTTAATTTTGTTTGAGTTTAGTCACCATTGTGTGTGGTCCTTCTGTATTTTTTTCTTTATACATATATGTGTGATTAGTTGATCTCTCGGTGTAAATTCTTTTATTTTTAAAAGAGTTTTCTCTATCATCTCAAAAAAAAAGTTAAAAATAAAAAATAGGAGCAACAACACCAAATGCCCGCATGAGGCCGATTGGATTTTTTATTTTTTTTACTCAAATTCACTCAATCAATTTTTACATATTTTTAACTCAAAATCCAACTTAACTTTTCTTAATTTTATTAATATAATAAAATAATATTAATAAATCATCATCACATAAGTTTCGGTAGCAGTTCCTCGGGCTCGGGCTCTTTTTGGATCGATTGTTTCTCTGCTGTTTTGGTTTCGTTGGTTGGCTGGGGAAGAGCTCTCTCTATTGATTTATAGTTTCTTGTTTTAGTTTTCGTATGTTTTGAGTCTGTGTTTGTGATATTTTTTGTCTTGTTTTTTAGGTTTGGGCCGTTGGCCCCAGTACTGATTCCCCTGTGGGGGCGTTTCTATTCTCTTGTGGGGAGCGTTCGTAGTTGGAGTGTTGGTGTCTTTTAGTTGTGTATTGTGTGTTTTCTTTTCTAGCGTGGCTAGCGAGGCTCTAGGCGGTTTCGATCCGTCCTCCCAGTTTCTAGTTCCTGGTTGTAATGTTCAGCCATGGGTTGCTTTTTTGCGCAGTTGTGCGTTTTGATCTATAATATCCCTATCGTTCTGGAACAAAATTATCATCACATATCACATCAACTAATTCACTATTAATCAACTCAACTCACGTAATTTTAACTATCATCATTTTCAATCACATATCTCCTACTTTTATATTAAATCAACTGTAATTATTATATTTTAAATATTATTTAATACAAATACAAAATCCAACTCAATCATCCAATCAATTAATTTTATTCAAATTAACCCCACTTTATCTAATAAATAAAAACAAAACCAAAATAATTTACTTTCGATCACCCTTTAGTATATGTTTAAACAAGATGATTTGGAATCAATAGCTTCAAATAGCATTCAGACCCACAGATATGAGAATTTTTATTGAACTTTGATGGTATTTATTCTTAACATATTTCCAAGTGGGAAAATAATGAAAGAAAAAATTTGTAGCGGTCCGCACGTGCCATACAAAAAATCTGTAGTAGCCAGGGGTGACGAGTGTACCAGCTGCCAACAGCAGCAGCTAGCATCCATTAGTTTCATAGTCATTGTCCCCTCCCATTGTTTTCATTTTTCCTTTCCGCTTTAATCGCTTATTTAAAAGTTTAAATAAAAAATGGACTCATGTGTTCATAAAAAATGAATAAAAAGTATAACACAAAAGGTTCGATCGACTATGTTAATAATTTTTATTTTTTTTTTATATATATGTATTTTCGTTAAATTTACTTCTCATTTGGTGCAATTCTTACTTCCATTGGTGTTGTATTTCATTCTCGATATCCTTAAAAGGTTCGCAAGTTTTTCATTTAAAATATAAATCAGTCAAACTGAATGTTATATTGTAAAAGTAAATACTAGATATTGTAAAGGTCATTATTAGATATTAATATTATTAATAATGTTAAACAAAGTAATAATGACGTTCGCCAAACAATGCCAATTGTCTAACGAATTGAGCCGCTATTATGAACACACTTAAAATTTCAGACTTTTAACATTAAACTTTTTAAAATTTTCAAAATTATGTACAATTTTAAGTTTAGAGGTCAGATTTAATTTTTCTTTTTTTAATTCCAACAAATCTTAAAAAGTCTTAACAAATTCAAATCTCAAATAAATTAAATATCTCAGAATTTTATAAAAATTTTAAAATTTAAAAAATGAATATCTGGTAATTTTAAAAGTTTTAAAGAGTCTAAATTAAATACACCAAATTTAAAAATTATTGAAAAACCTTTAAAAATCTCAAACCAATTAAACTCCAATTAAATTCGACTATAGTGATGCTACACCAAAACTTTTGTCAATTCCCACTCAATACAATACCACTACCTACAGTTCCCATTGTCTCACTCTCAATTAAACTCGAAAAAAAAAAATAACAAAATAAAAATAAATAAAATAAAATCCCATCTACTAACATGATCACTCAAAAAAGCACAACTCTCCAAACTTTGCTTATATTTCATGACTTCGAATTAAATCTTCAGGCTGCAATGGTTGTATCCTCACACCAAAAGCATCATTTTGGGTCGGGTCCTTGGCCAGCTGTCGGCCAAGCAAGCAGTGCCTGCAAGTGGGGCACGACGAATGCGAGTCGAGCCACGTGTCTATGCACCTGACGTGAAACCCATGTCGGCACGTGGGCAGCACTCTCACGCGCTCGCCCGGGGCAAAGTCCGACAGGCAGATTGCGCACTCAGTGCCGTGGCCGAGCATCTCGAGGCTCGACCCGTAGCTAAGGGTTGGGAACGTGCGGAGGGCCTCTTTCCTGATGCCTGTGTGCGGAGGGAGAGTTTGTGGGCTTGGGTTGGACGCTACTAGACTGGAGCATCTGAGGGCGCACCGTGTGATAGAATTGAGAGCGAGAGAGCAGATTAGGGCGCAGAGAAGGACCGAAATGACCATCACCACGTTCGCATCAAAAGTCGTGTTTTCACGTGGTGGTGGTGGTGGAGAGGCGGAGAATGATTGGTTTTGGAGTAGTAGTCTTCTTGAGTGTAAGGATNNAGGATTATATTTATATAAATATATATATATATATATGTTATTTTTGTTTTGGCTTTGGAGAATGGATGCAATTGAGGGGATTTAATAAATTTACAGAAGATAAAAGGTTATGTTGGTGGGGTTGAATGTTTCAAATTGTGGGGCACTGGATATTAATGTTAATAGTTTGCTCAACTGAGTGGATCATTCTTTAGCATGATATTTCCAAGGTTGCTAAACCCATTACAAAAAGATATTTTTGCCAACAAATATCTTATCTTGTTCAAAAATATAGATAGTAGAATTGTAGAGAAAAGGTAAGATGTATGAAATAAATAATATTTTTTTAAATATATAAATCTTTTTATTCATAAATTAATGTCAAGCATTATTGCACTCCAAAAAAAAAAATTGAACACCTAACGCTTTTTATTTAAAAATTGGAATGCATAATTAAATATTCAAACATGATATAATTGTCATTTGACACTTCGGTTGTACTGTTTTAAGTTTTTATTTAGTAATAATATAATTGCCGTTTGAAAAAAAAAATGATATGATTGTGAAATTCTAAGTTAAGTACATTATTATTGAGGAAAAATGATATGATTGTGAAATTCTAAGTTAAGTACATTATTATTGAGGAAAGTAAGTTGATATGACCGAATTCTCCTTATGTCGCAAATATCAGATTTGGAACTTTTTTTTTTCCTTTTTTTTTTTTTTTTNTCTTTGTCGTCGAGAAACATCAAGTAGATACAATTCTTTCTCCTAAAAAATCTATTGAGCTCAAGCATAATTAGGTCATCCATGGACACTGGTTCGAGCTTCTTATACCTAGTTTCCTCCAACTCGAGCATGGTTAGGTCATACATATATAGCTCCTAGCTCAAGCTCCTTGTTGAGTGTCCTCCACCTCGAGCATGATCAATTCATTCATGGACCCTAGCTCGAGCTTGGTATTGTTGTTTCTCCAACAATCGACATCTACATTGTCCAAAAAAATCCATTTCCTTTTTTCATCCGAGCTGATATAGTGAGTCATATCATCTACTTTTCCACTAACTCTAGACGAGTTGATGTCGTCCAAGAGTATGATGTGACCCTAGGGTTTAGAATCCCATTAATTTACTTTGGAAAAAGTCATGCCCGATCATCCCATCAGTCGCCTCGAAAAAGTGCAAAAACTCTTCCACTGTTACCTCATTAATGTTCGAGTTGATCTACCCATCCAAGCCAATCTCATCCTACGATCATTAGGTTTTAGACCTTTCCACTATCCCACTATCCCATTTAAATACAACTATATTTTCACCTTCAAAATTTTCTGCACCAGCGTTATTGCTTCAAAACTCCCAAGCTTTACCCGCGTGCGAAAGCTTCCTTTTAATTCATTTACTCCCGAGATCACACTCGAGCTCCACAATCATCGTTCAACAATGAGTAAGTGCTTTTAGTAATTTTCCATGCAAATGTTTAGGATCTACACCAATCTTATATCCTATTAGAAACCCAGAACACCTACTCTTTATGACTCGTGCGACAATCCCTCTCAAGATTTTTAATCTTTTTTTCTTGACCAAGATGTGTTCTTCGATTTCCCCTTTGATGACATCAAAAATGTTGGTACCATTTATGACATCCCCATCAATCAGTGTTCTCCTAACTCTAATTGTTCTATCGTGGTATTTTCCATACTCAATCATCACTAGATCGGGATATTTGACCTTCTGTTTTTTTGTTATAGCCATAACATCAAGATGCCGAAGGTCAAGGACCTCACAACTAGCAATAGTACAAACTTTCTTCAAGACCTACCTTCCAATGTCTCTGACCGTGCTGTCGAGGCACACAAAATTATTGTTTGTTTCTCTTAAAACCTCAACTAATTTGTAGAAGTGGTGAATAAGAGTCGATCTCACAGAGAACAGATAAAATACATTGTGTTTAATTAAGTACTCAATTAACTCAATATAAAGAAAAAAATATCAATTCAATTTAGGCTAAAATTAGGAAAAAATATGAGTTCAAATTTTGATAAAATTCTAGTTCTGTGGTCGTTTATCCGCCATTCTCAATTATATCTATGATTCAATGCAACACTTATCCCTCCTCTCAGGTCTCGAATCCCTATTTTGAAGACAACAACAAGCTCTGTTCCCTCAATTGTTTTTTAAGTTTATTCAATCAAAACAAGCTCTGCTATTGAACCTATCTGGATGAGAGATTTAAAATAAGCTCTTTAAATCTAAGTCACTAGACGCATTAAGAACCAAACAATGGAATAGACAAGATATTACATTCACAACCTCGATCTAAGGGATCTAGATTTTGTGTAACTCAATAGATAAACATCAATCTTTCTCTACTAACAAAATAAAATTTCTACAAATATAGATTACAACCCAAGTTCTAGCTATAGTCACACAGTGTTCTAGAAGTCGCTAGACGCTTGATCAGCGCCTAGCGCCTAGAGCGTCTAGGCGGGACCTAGAAATCAAGATTAAATACCTTATTTTTTATTTCTCTTAACTACCTAAACTATCTCAACTTATAATATACTGCTCGACGAAAACAACGTATAGAAAGTAGGCATCAGTTTCATCCGCAGGCACCTGTTAGTCTCACTTTGCTCCCCTGAGCGTGATGCTATTCTTTCTTATAGAATAGATGCGCCACATTAGCGCTACTCTCACCGCTGCCCAGACGCATAGTCTCTTTTCTTTCTTCTTCGAGGAGATCGTGGTAATAGTGCCGTCTTTCCTTGTGGCCTTAATGAAAGCCAAAAGTTCCAGCCTCGACAAAAGCATCGACTTTGGGTTCAGCTGCGCCTCTATCACTAGATATTCTCTCGAAAGGAATTCAACAGTCAAACCTTGTAGTCAAGTCTCACTTTGCTCTCCTTTCTTTGATCTAGAGATAGAGCCTGTGTGGAGGAAAGAGGGATCCAGTCTTCCCTGGTTCTGTCTTATCCGGTTGTGGGTTAAGGTCCTTCGAAAAGTCTGGGTCATGAAGCTTGTTGTTTCTCCAAAACCATAAGAACAAAATTGCATATATTCAGATGAATGGCCATGGTATATCAAGGAACACCACCCTGCTATTGCAATTAGAAGAAATCCAAGAACATAAATCCAGTTGAAAGAAATCGGGAGCGAAAGACAAGGGATTCAATTTCTTCCAGAGCTCCTTCCATGTTGGTTGAGCCAGTTGGAAAGGAGGATTCTTTGTTGCTATATGGGAATAAAGCAAGTTCACGAAATTGATTTCGCTACCAGCTACGTAAGAGGGTGGGGTGCTACCGAAACCCTTTCGTCCGGTTCCAACCCTAAGCGGAAGAAAGGCTGTTGTGAGGAAGGGTTAGCTCGATGAGTTAGTGACATGACGCACACTCCTACGAATCCGCCTGAGCTTTAGGGCCTTGTATGACTTTCTTGATTCCTAGGAGTCGAATGTTCTTATTGCAGGATAAACTTGTTGGGGGTTCTCTTAAGCATGATGAGAGAACGGGAGTAGGATTTAAACCGGGCTTCTTTCGTCTACTCTCCTTCTACCTTCCTCTCCTTTCGCGTCTTCGTATCCTCGGGTTCTATCTTCGTAAAGCACCTGCCGGGCGGAGGTAAGTTCTGGTCCCAGCAATACTATTAGTAAATACGAGGTATTTCAATTTTCGAAAAAGCCGAATATAGACTATCTTCCGAGGGACGAGTCATACCAGGCCAAAGCTGATGGTCAATAGCTCGTGTATGAATATGCCCACACCAAACTCCAAATAAGAATATTAATATATTATAAAGAAAATGATAACAAAATAATGTAATTAGTATTTAGAAAAATTAAAACAAAATTTAAAAATTGTCGCAGAGCTCGCCTATGAAAGCCTAAGTCCACCTAGGCCTGTCGAGGCACTGGAAAGCTGCTAGCCGCCCGCCCGCCAAGCCTGCCTAGGAGCGCCTAAGTCCGCCTAAGCGCCGCCTAGCCATCTGACCAATTTTTTCAGCCGATTTATGCAAATCGGATGCGGCCGGGCAGCGCCTAGGCGCTGCCTAGGCAGATTTTTAGTACAGAGCAGTCACATAAGTCCTAACTTAGATGGACAAAATATTTTTGATCTAGAACAACATAAATAAAACACTTAATAACACAAAATAAAATTCGAGATATTCAAGTTAAGAATATGCTACGAGATTAAATCATAAATGACAAAAAAAAAAAAGACGAGCTCAAAACTTCCCTCGAACTGGAATAAGAAAATAAGTTGGACATGCTAGCTTCAAGTATCATCCTGTTCATATGCTCTATGCATACGTCGTTTTCTCCTCTAGAAAAGAGGAAGACAACAAATCCTACTAGAAACAATCTAGTTCTAATCCTACTAGAAAATATGTAAAAAATAATGAAAGAGCATTGTCTCTCCGAAAATTTACCTAAATGAATAAAATAGTATGTGTTGTCTTTTTATTCTCTTTCCAACTTAAGTTTTTTTCCATCTTCTAACTCTTGTAGGAAACTGTTGTGCCCACCCTTACCTCAAGTTTGTTTATACTTTTTCACTCTAAAATCATAAAATATTCATTTTTTTCCTACAATCTAATATTTCCTATACAATTAATGAGAATCAATTAAACTGAAAAAACATAAAAAAAATATGAAAAAATATGTCCAAAAAACTCATCTTTAATAATATAGCAACTAATATGACTTATCAATCTCCTCTTGAAAATCCCGCTTTTTCTTCATCAAACCTTCCAATCACTCTTCGTGTTTACCTCCTGGTGGATAACCAAGCTCCATCCACAACAATCAAGAGCTACTCCTGAGCCTAGGTGGAATTCCCTTATCAATAAATGGAATAAAAGGACCTAAAATGCTACCCGACTTGCCGCTAACATTTCCCTCCGCTACCACTGTGGTTAACTTCGAAAGCGACCCATCAAATCACTAATTGATGTGCCAGTTGGCTAGATCTGACATGAACCAACTGTTGTAAAACTTCGAACGATTGAAAACTATTGATGGCCTGCAAAACAAAGGGTCGGGATGTTTCCCGACGTGAGTACTCCGGCAATCAAGTTAATACAAGGGAAGATGGTGAATTTTGCATCTAGAGAATTGTATGGAATATGTATACAGAATGTTAACAATGGTACCTCAGCCCCCTTTTATAGGGCAATAACTTGGTGCTCAATGTTTGGCTGTTGGGCTGCTCAGCTGTCCCGGTCAGCCTGCCCATAACCATTTTGGGCTGCCCAGAGTTTAGTCATATCCTGATCTCATCCTTATCATCATTAGTTTTCTTTTTATTCTGATTAGATTTGCCTTATTTCCATTAGGTCTCTCTCGACCCATGTATCCAAGTGCCCGCTGTTGTCCAAGTACCCACAAGTCACAATCCGCAAGGTCGTCCCCCTGAATATTGATAAGTAGTATCCCAAGGCTAGATATCCTCCTATAAGTCATCTTCTGTAGGTCGACAAGTTACGGTAGTTTAGGTCGTTCCTGCTGTATCAAGTCATCTCCTTATGGCTTTAGTCAACTTGCTCTCGCTTCCCCTGTATCCATGTGCTCTCCATAAGTCCACCTAGCGCTTTCTTCAGCCGGTCGACCTACTTCACCTAGTACTGGTTCGTTTTAGCCAAGCTATGACTGTATCACCGACCGAGATATTTAAGTTAATATTGCACTAAATAAATAATGTCCTTGATTAGAATATAACCTATTCTCTTTCTTGTTGAATCCATCTTTGATTAGAGATATTAAACGATTCAAATTTGTTGTGATGGCATGTTAACTCGAAAAAGATAAGGTTGGATCATTATCGATCAATTTATATCAGAGAAAGTTTGACCCGGAACTTAACTCGTGACATAAGTCAACCAATTAGTCCGCTATTCCGTTTATACAAATAAGAGTTCAGTACATATGTCTATTTCATATTACGCAAAATATACTTTTCTTATCTTTTTCTACTATATGACACTCACCTACTCTTTTAGTTCTAACATTTTTTTTTTCACATTATTTTTTTATTATTTTAACAATATTATATAATTTCTCTTCTTTTTTATATACTAGTGATTATCCCAATCGATGTACGGCGGTCTTGTTTCTTAAATATATATTAGCTTGCTAACCATTTATATTAATAAATAATATTTTAACATCTATATTTATTGTTTGATATAGAAAAAAATAATAATTTCTTTATTGTTTGATATAGAAAAAAATAATAATTTTACTTATTTTTGTTCATCATAATACTGAATTATTATTTGTTTAAAAAAAATTTATTGTCGTATAATGACATTATTATTATTTTTTTTAATGATAAATATTTAATATACATTAATATTATTTAGTTATGTAATTAATTTAAAAATATTTAAACAAATTCAAAATATATATTGTGCCATATATGCACTCTATTAGTTTTTAAAATTTGTCCCATCTCATAATAATTAAAAAATCATATATATATGTGTGTGGTGTGTGTGTGTGTGTGTGTGATCTTATGACATTATTAAATATTTTAAGCGTAAAAATGAAATTAGTAATTATGCAATATTATCGGTGAATTTTGTGGTAGAGTTTTGTAATTAGATTACTGAATTTTATGATAGAACATATTAACTCACAATATTGCGTTTGATTTATTTTCAATCAGTTAACCATTTACGATTATTAATGTAACAAAAATAATGGAAATAATTATTGTAGTTCGATAAATTTTCACAACCAATTGCGTGTATTTTTTGAAAAGTTAACTAAATTTCACACGATTGTGTAATCAAAATTTTCCAAAACTTTATCTGACAAAACTATTTAAATAATGCATATAAATTTGATGCTTTCCAAATTGTAAGATAGTGTGAAAAAAGTTAACAAAATTTCACACGATTGTGTAGTATAGATTTTTCAAAAATAATATGTATTAATCCTAAAAAAAATGAGTAATTATATAGTACTATCGGTGAATTTTAAGATGAAAATTTCCTAATTAGAGTATTGAAATTTATGAAAATACATCCTCAAGATATTGTGTTTGATTTTTTTTAAAATAAACTAACAATTTAGAATTAATAATTTAAAAAAATAATGGAAAAAATCTAAATTTTAAAAATGTGGTGTTTTCGTGTGATTTTTTGAAGAAATCAATTATAGTCGGGATTTTCAAAATCTTATCTAAAGAATAAGTTATGCAGTCTCTATAAATTTAGATTTTTTCCAAACTGTAATTTGGATTCTTCCAAACTGTAATAAGGTGATGAAGTTAAATAAATGTGGACACCCTTGTAAATTTTTGAAAAAATTTGTTTCATCGATTGTATAGGTGGGATTTTTAAAAAAAAATCATTCAATTATGAATTGCAATTTAAATTTAAAACAAAAATTATCTATAATTATTTTATCGTAATTAATTATATATGCTACCAATAGCAATAAATTATTTATCATATACATTAAACATTTAATATTAATTATCATATATATTAAATATTTAATATTAATTATCATATACATTAAACATTTAATATGCACATCCCATAAATAAATATTAAGCATATTAAATAAATAATGACATTACATATATGAAAATTTATTATGTAAAAACAAGTTTATGACGTAAAACTATTACTTGGTTTAAATATTTTGTTACAGTTTGTCACATAATGCAAAAACATAAATTTAAGTTAATTATTTCTTTACAAAATCAAATCCAGTAGGTTTAGGATCATATTTCAAAAATTATATGCAAATTATTGATATTCATATAGATTATTATTATTATTATTATTATTATTATTATTATTATTATTATTATTATTATTATTATTATAAAATCTTTATGGTCAATATTATGACCATGTTTTTAGAAATTAATGTTTACACAATATCTGTCTTAAATAATAAATTTTGTGAAATTGAATTCGAATTTTCATTTAGCCGCCATTCCAAAAAAAAAACATACTAAGAATAATAATTTTAAAAATTTTAAGCAGGAATTTCAATACAATTTGCTTGTAAATTCCTCTCTCTATTATATAGTAACATATTTACGAAAAGCAAATCAATATATTGACACACAAAATGCATAAGTATAAATAACTTATGTAGGATTGGAGTTTATCAATATTTAGTATAGCATCCATTTTTTTCGGAATAATTTTTTATTTCATTTACAACATTAATTTAAATGGAAAAAAAATTCGTAATTATTGGGATATCTCTATTCAAAATTTCAATTTTTTGGCATAAGAATTTCAAATTTGTTACCAATAAAAATGGAACTCCTATGGGATTAATATTTAAAAAATGAATTAAATTTTGGTATAAAAATCTCCAACTTTGTTACCATAAAAATATCCAAATTTTCATCCAATGGGATTAATATTTAAGAAATGAATTAAATTTTTGTATAAGAATCTCCGAATTTGTTACCATAAGAATCTCCAATTTTTGTAGGGTATCTCAATTTAATTTGATTCCCAAAGATTTACATGTGTTTTTTCTGAAATTTCCACTAATAGTAAGTCAAATCATTTATTTTTCTAGTCAAACTTACTATAAAAATATTTTTCCAACAACTTTTTCTATATTACTATAAATAACGGGCAACACTTAATCTACGTAACTATTATTCTTTAATTTTTTTATTGGATTATTATAACATGACTAAAATTATGTAAACATGTTTGTAAATAAATGTTTTGTATGTTCTCAAATTTTTGTATTTAATTTATAACTGTAGAAATTTGTTAAAATATCTGTTTATTCAAATTGAAACTGAAAAAAAAAAATATCAAAATAATACTATTCATTTTTCTCTACAATCCTACCATGACAATTAAAAACTAAAATGTAATAATTATCATAAATTTTCCAGCAAAATTACATATTTTTAAAAGTAACTATTTTTCATTTTTTTCATCTCTTTTTTTCAGATTAAATATCCAATAGTACACTTTGGTCGAGCTGAGCTAGAGACAATAAATGCCTTAGGTTCTGGTATTCGTATTTCAAATGATATCCTATTGTATAATTATGATAATTAATAATAAGTATATATTACTTTTGAAGGCACAACACAAAAACTAAATATTTATTTTGTTTTTAAAAGATATGGCATGTCACTGAAAAAACTTTTCATGAACTATTTGATCATAAATCAAATTAGATAGACGGGCTTAGATGAATTATTGTGCTTTATATTCATGTACCATCACAAATTAAAGATATGTTTGATGTTTTATTAGCACATTCCCTCCTAAACATTGGTGAGTAGTTGAGACCCACATAAAGAGGGTTTTGTGTGGCGGTGGCTATGGACCTGTATATATGGAGCATTACCTCATTGTCTATCACCCTTTGCCCTAAACCCTAAACCCTAAATCCTAAAAAAAATATTGATTACTCAGATTGGTTAGAGCTTCATCGGCTCTATCTTTTAAAAGTTGAGAAAAGTGTAAGAAAAAATTGGTTTTGTATCGATTTAACAATTTCATTTGCAGTAACTGGAAGGCTTAGAAAATTCTCAAAACCATTTTAAGGTGAATGGGAAATTAATTCTAAGTGTTATATGTTGAACAATTGAGTTTGAGTAACTCAAAGGTTGTTGGGTTCACAAACATTATGTTTTGACAAATGTTTGGACAAATTAAACAAGCCATAAGCATGCATTATGTATGCTAGAATTGTAGAAGAGCTCGTTTCGGAACGAGTAGGAAAAAATGGAACTAAATTCCGAGTCCGAACGAGCGCGTACGAGCTCCCAGCGCGCAGCTGCGCGTCAAGCCCCGTCGCGGGCGCGACAGTCTGCTACACGATTCAGAAGGACGCGACAGGGCATCGCGGGCGCGACGAGCTTGCGACCCTGACGCGCTTGTTCATTCCGGACAGGTTTCTAATCAGTTTTGGTCGACTGGGCACGTCCCAAAATGTGTCTTTTAATGCCTTGAACCTTCTGGAAATGTGTTATAACATCTATAAATTCCCATGAAGTGAAATAGTTTCACACATGAATTCAAGAGCTCTTTGCATCATTTTACAAAGTTCTAGTTCAAAGGTGGAGGAAGCCAGTAGGTCCTAAGTTTCCTAATAAAGATGATATTGTGGAAGTGTAAAGGTCTGATTGTGCCCTCTACAGTTTCCCAAATCAAGGACTCCTCATGTAACACCCAACTATATTACTAGTATCAGAGTAAAATTTTCTCAAGCTTTATTTCGAAAATACTTATAAATTTTTCGAAATCATTTTAACTTAACTCGAGATGTTACTAAAAACTCATCTGTTCTGAAAATCCGTTTTTCTTTAACTTGGTCTAAATAGTGGTTTAGACATAAAGAAAACAGATTATAAACTCTAATCAAACAAGCATGTAAACTTTACCAGACCCAGCTAGTTATCCGATAACATTATGAAATCAGTACATAATAACATACGAGTTTGAAAACTGTAACTGTCAGCGGAAATGTAAAACATGGAAAAATATATACAGATTGCAATGTCTACAAAAGTCCATAAAATGGCATCTGGCTAAGTCCACGACCACCCCCACTGCATCTGAACTCACGTCTACGGCTCGACCCTGTAATCTGAAAAAGATAATAGTGGGGCGTGAGAACGAAAGTCAACTGTGCTCTGCAGAAACCAGCACTGAATAAACAACACGTATAAGTAATCTGAGTCTTTAGCTCCTGCAACTCTTTTGGTGCCATTCTGTAGGGTGCTTTAGAGTATGCTTGGATATAAAAAATTTTGGATTTGTTTGGATTTTTTTGTTTGGTTTGGTTAATTTTGAAAAAAGTGGTATGGTTAGTTATTAGTGGGTATATTAAAATAATATTTTAAATAAAATAATTAAAGTTGATTTGATGTAAAAGTATGAGAGAGATGATTTGAAATGATGGTTAGTTAAAATTATGTGAGTGGATAAATAGTGAATTAAGGGTTGATGTGATGTGTAAGAATGATTGGTTGATATTATTTATATTAATAATATTAATGATTGTTGAGTTGAGTTAAAGTTGAGTTAAAAAAAGTGGTTGAGTTAAAAATGCTTGGATTTCTTGGATAAGTTTTGTATCCAAGCATCCTCAGATACTGGTCCGGCTCCTGGAACGATATCAATAGAGAACTCCACATGTCGGTTGGGGGGTCCTCCTGGAAACTGGTCCGAGAACACATCCACAAACTCACGAATGATAGGAATGTCGTGAGGTGTTTGTGCTCTCGAATGTTCTTTGACAAGGCTCACCAGATAGCCCTGTCAATCTTCTCTTCGTAAGATCTTTCTGCCTTTCGCCATGAAATAATACGAGGTAAAGTTTGGGTCTTCGTGTCATAGAAAGTGATAGATCTGTCTTCCAGAAGATGAAGGATTACCTCCCAGTAATGGCAACAAATATCTGCATGAAAACGCGTTAACCAGTCCATACCGAGAATGAGGTCAAAATCCCTCATCTCGATAACATAAGCATCGGCCTCTGAAATTTGGCCGCCGACACAAATGAAGACTCTCGGTCTTAGAACTCGTCACTATCTTCCTTCCTGAGGCTAAACTCACCTCAAGAGGGTCGACAATGCTTATGGGTCGAACTCCAATGGCATCCAGACATCGGGTAGATGTGAAAGAATGTGTCGCCCCGGTGTCAAATAAAGCGAAAACAGGTACATCATTTAGAATAATCATCCCAAACATAGTACCTGGATTCTGCTCTGCTTCGGCCTGCTCCACAGCATAGACATGAGCATGTTGTCCTGTTCACCTTTGCTGCGGTGGCTGTCTCGGGGGCTACTGTTTGGGCTGCTGCAGTGGTTGCTACTGTGGTTGCTGCTGCTGTAATCGGTTTGGGCAAAATCGACTGGAATGTCTGGGCCTCCGGCAATAGTAGCAGATGTTCTGACCCGCAAGACACTCGCCGCGGTGAGTACGTCCACATCTGCCACAGGATGGGATCTGCTGCTGGCTAGCTGGACCGGTTGCTTCTCACCTGCTGGATAGGTGTTGGTTGTGCAGGTGGCAATGGTAACGGCTGAGCAACTGGTTGAACCTGGATTTGACTGGCACCCCTTCGGAAACTGGCATCAACCTCCTAGGCAAGAGCAACAGTGTCGGCATAATCTTGGATACCATGCCCGGCTACATGGTGGCGAACCGCTGGTCGAAGTCCAGCACAGAAACGCCTCGACCTCTTTTTTTTCGTATCCACTAGATAGGTGACGAAGGATCGGAGTCGAGTAAACTCAAGTTCATACTCGTCAACTGAACTAGCACCCTGTCTAGCGCCAGAAACTGACACTCCATCTCAGCTCAATAATAAGAAGGATAGAATTTCTCGCGAAACATCTCCTTGAACTGAGCCCATGTGCAGTTTTCCTTCTCACCAGGACGCATGCCCCAATAAGAGTTCCACCACAGGCGTGCGTCACCAACCATCTGGAGCAGGGCACAAAGTATGCGAAGTCGTTCAGAAAAATCCATGACCTCAAAGATCTTCTCGAGGCCCTGGATCCATTCGTCTACGAGTCTAGGATCTCCTTCACCAGAAAACTTCTCAGGATTGTAGTCGCGAAACTGGGCGACTACAGTCGACTGTTGTACCTCCTGATGTTCTTTATCTTGTCGACGTGCTATCTGAATAATCAAATGCACAATTTTATCAGAACAGAAATATAGCACAACTGAAAAAGGCGCTAATTTATTAATAAGGCACAATTCTTGACGAGTCGCTGAAATTAACTCGATAAACTAAAATACAAACTAAAATTCTCACTTTTACTTTGAGGACAAATCTGATAATGCTAAAAGGATTTCTATTTACTGATCTGAGCATCTAGACTGGTTTCTAAAGTTCAGATATCTGACATCCTACTGAGCATAGACTTAGTAAAATTGGCTTATAATTAAAATTCAGCACTTACCTGGTAGTTGGCCAGTCGTGAGCATGGTGTGGTTGTGTTTTCTGAAAACTTTTTGACTCACTGAAGTACTCAGATACACAAAAATCGTGCTCTGATACCAACTGTAACACTCCGCTATCTTACTAGTATCAGAGTAAAATTTTCGCAAGCTTTATTTCGAAAATACTTATAAATTTTTTGAAATCATTTTAACTCAACTCGGGATGTTACTAAAAACTTCTCTGTTCTGAAAATCCGTTTTCTTTAACTTGGTGTAAATATTGGTTTAGACATAAAGAAAACAGATTATAAACTTTAACCAAACAAGCATGTAAACTTTACCAGACCCAGCTAGTGATCCGGTAACATTCTGAAATCAGTACATAATAACATGCGAGTTTGAAAACTGTAACCGTCAACGGAAATGTAAATCGTGGCAAAATATATACAGACTGCAATGTATACAAAAGTCCACAAAATGGCATCTGGCTAAGTCCACGACCACCCACTGCATCTGAACTCACGCCTGCGGCCCGACCCTCTAATCTACAAAAAAATAATAGTGGGACGTGAGCACGAAAGTCAATTGTGCTCCGCAGAAACCAGCCTTGAATAAACAGCACGTATAATAACATATCATGAACTCAGCATATACATAGATAAAACTGTACTGTACTGACTGAAACTGAAACTGAAACTGAAACTGAAACTGGAATATGAAACTGAAACTGAAATAAAAACTCGGACCGAAATAATCAGAACCGAAAAACTCGAACCACCGGTGGAACCTTCTCCGGCCATTCTCATCGGATCCCGACGACATTTTCCGGCCAACTTCTATACTAAATTCATGCTCATGAAGGGTTAAACACTTATGTTTAAGCAAATACACTTAAACAACTAGATATAAACATGCATTTGACATACTTAACTTCTAAGAATTTTATAAAATTCCATACTTAGCTTCTGAAGCTGAAACTTGATCACAATGATCACAACGCATGAAAGACATACTCCTAAAAATCTCACATAAAAAACATGAATGTAGACTGAGTTCTATTGCAACTAATATCAACTTGACAGACATGTATTCTAACATCTTTATCTTGCTCATTTCTCATCATTTTGAGCTGAAATTGAACAGTCAAACTCTTAACTCATATGGTAACATGTCAGAAAAATTTCATGTTAATAGCATGTCTATGAACTGAGATATTCGCATTTTAAGTGGCAGTTGAAACTAAGCACATGAAATGAGGTTTACACACTAAACTTCAAATATCTATAACTTAAGCTATACTTATCCAAATGACATGATTCTTCCATGTAAATACTCAACACAGGCACAAGAAATACATATATTCAGATTACTTCACCATGATAAGTTTAGCATGATTAAATTTGAACTCAAACAGGACCTATGTTTCATGCGCATGAATGAAGAACCCTTATACTTGGTATAAATTTATGCTCACTTGAAAACTTGAACTTTCAACTTATCCTAGCACGTATTAAAGCTCTGTAATTCAGCTATATAACATGGTAAGATTTGGGTTCTTACCTTGATTAAAATGGCTGTGGCTCGGTGATCATTCTACTTGGCTCCAATCAAACACTCACGGCTTTCTCTCTTATTTTTCTAAGGGTGGCTGATTTTTTTAACACTTATGAAGGTAATGAAGTGAAAATCACTTCAATTCTGATTCATTCCTATTCAAAGGTGGCTAAGAGATAGAAATTTGCATAAAAATACGTAAGATGAGGACATGTGTCCCATATGGTGGCATGATAAGTAGCTTAATCACCACTTAGGTGTTCAAAGCATAAAACTCTTGAAATTCATGCGTGCAAGTGGCTTTGACCACTCTTGACCAAATACTTAATTTAAGCCTTGGATTTAAATCACTTGAACACGGAAAGAAGGGATGGCGCGAGAGCAATTGTAAGCGGCTTTTGATTGGCGCAAGTAAAAAGGAACCGAGCTTATGAATTGATTTTAACCGAATTTAAGGACATAATCTACAACTTAATATATACTAATCTATGGATTATAATATGATCAATTTTTAATGTTCAAATTAATGGATTGATCTTGACTAAAAATAATACAAATGCTCGACTAGGGTTTTTAAATAAGGCTCGGCATTTGATCGAATTAATTAACTCAATTCCGATCGAAACTCGACTTCGACGATTACTCGAAATATTCTCAACTTCGATTAACTCGTCGACTTGATATAACTAATCCCGACTACTAATATCCATTTATAAAAATAAACGGTTCGAAATTAATTACCAAAATTAATTCGGTTACTGAAAACTATTAAACCGAATCGATTTTCGACTTAAAGTCGAACTTCTAACTGATTGACTTTATAACTAGGCTTGAAAACTAAAAAGCCAGATATTAATAAAAGGAAAATAGTTCGAACTCGAAACTAAAAATATCACTTTTATTAATAACGGAACGGAATATTACCTCCTAAAAACTATTTCCGTCCTCGTAAATACTAGAACTGGAATATATACAAAATACAACAAAATGTATATACACTCAAAACTCAAAATCTGGAAATCGAGCCCTAATGTCAGCTTCGTGCTCCCAATTGGCATCGGACTCTCCGTGGCGATTCCATCTGATACGAACGAGGGGAATATCTCGATTCCTGAGCCGATGGACCCTTCGGTCCAATACTGCTACCGGCTGCTTTTCGTAAGTTAAGTCTGGCTGAATCTAAATCTTGTTGTGTTGAAGCACATGATCTGGTTCGCACACGTTCTTCCGTAACATAGATACATGAAAAACATTATGTACGATGGACAACTTGGGAGGCAAAGCTAACTAATAGGATACCTCGCCTACTCGCTTGAGAACTTCGAACGGGCCTATGTAACGAGGATGTAACATTCCCCTCTTCCCAAACCGAACGACCCCTCGTAACGGTCGAACTTTTAGGAAGACTCGATCTCCGGCCTCAAATTGCATGTCTCGTCTATGCTTGTCGGCTGAGGACTTCTGCCGACTCTGAGCCGTCTTGAGCCTTTCTCGAATCAACTTTACCTTCTCAACTGTTTCCTCGATCATCATTGGACCGAGTACTCGACGTTCGCCATCTTCGTCCTAGTAAAGGGGTGAACGACATTTGCGGCCGTAAAGTGCCTCGTATGGAGCCATCTGAATCGACGCCTGATAACTGTTGTTATAGGCGAACTCGACTAACGGCAACAACGACTCCCACTTGGCACCTCTATCCAAAACCAAAGCTCGGAGAATATCCTCGAGCGTCTGAATGGTCTTATCAGATTGGCCGTCTGTCTCAGGATGGTAAGTTGAACTGAACTTTAACTGCGTGCCCATCGCCTCATGTAAGCTCTCCAAGAATCTGCTAGTAACTCTAGGATCTCAATCTGATATAATCGCAACAGGCACTCCGTGGAGTCGAATGATCCTACGAGTATAGATTTCGGCCAACTTCTCCATCGACATAGTCATCGTCACGGGCATAAAGTGTGGGACTTTCGTCAATCTGTCCACTACTACCCAAATCGCATCATGATGTTCGGACGACTTAGGTAGCCCCGTAACGAAGTCCATCGTAACTTCATCCCACTTCCACTTCAGTATTTCAAGTGGCTGTAGAAGACCCAATGGACTCTGGTGCTCGGTCTTAACTTGCTGACAGACTAAACACTTCTTTACAAAGTCGGCTACGTCATTTTTCATTCCCCGCCATCAGAACGCCTTTTCAAGTCATGGTACATCTTTGTGCTTCCAGGGTGAGCTAGGTAAGGTGCGATGTGTGCCTCCGTTAAGATCTCCTTACGCAAAGCCTCGACTTTAGGTACAACAATCCGACCTCTAAACTCCAAGGCTCCATCCGTGCCTCGGTAAAAGCCCTTGAATACTCCGGCGTGAACCTTTGCTTCAATGGAACGAACAAACTGATCGTCAGACTGTTCCCGTCGAATTCGGTCTCTCAGTGTGGGCTAAACTCGCATTGAAATGACACTCCCCGGGATCTCCGCAGGAAGTGACTCGACGACCTAAATCTGCAACCGGGCGAACTCTAGTATAAGCTGGTTCTGCTGAGTGATAGAACATGCCAATTCACCCTTCACCTTGCGGCTTAGGGCATCTACTACGACATTCGCTTTCCCCAGATGATAATGAATGGTGCAGTCATAATCTTTCACAAGCTCCAACCACCGTCGTTGACGCATGTTGAGCTCTTCTGAGTGAAAATGAACTGCAGACTCTTGTGATCGGTATAAATCTCACACTGACCTCCATAAAGATAGTGCTGCCATATCTTAAGTGCGTGTACTACTGCTGCTAACTCCAAGTCGTGCGTAGGATAGTTCTGCTCATGTGGTTTTAACTGACATGAAGCGTACACTACAACCTGGCCGTCTTTCATAAGTACACACCCCAGACCCTGCCTCGAAGCATCACTGTAAATAGTGAAACTCCAGGTAGGATCCGGAATAGTCAACACCGGTGCCGTCGTAAGCCTCTTCTTGAGCTCCTGGAAGCTCGCCTCACCACGACTTGTCCACTCGAACTTCACAAATTTCCTCGTCAATTGGGACAAAGGTAGGGCAATCTTCGAAAATCCCTCGATAAATCTGCGATAGCCTGCTAAACCGAAGAAACTACAAACCTCGGTGGGACTCTTTGGCGCTAACCAATTTTGGACTGCGGCAATATTTGATGGATCAACTTCGATGCCTCGCTCGGTAATAATATGGCCAAGAAAAGCCACTCATTTCTGCCAAAACTCGCATTTAGAAAACTTGGCATATAGCTTCTCGCGCCTAAGGGTCCCGAGAATAGACCAAAATGTCATCAATAAAAACGATAACAAATCGATCTAAATAAGGATGGAATACACGGTTCATCAGGTCCATGAACACCGCTGGTGCGTTACTCAAACTAAACGGCATCACCACGAACTCGTAATGGCCGTATCTTGTTCGGAATGCAGTCCTGGCTATATCAGACTCCTTGATATTCAACTGGTGCTAGCCTGAACGCAAATCGATCTTGCAAAATACACAGGCTCTCCTCAGCTGGTCGAACAAGTCGTCAATCCTCGGTAGTGGACATTTATTCTTCACTGTTAACCAATTTAGATCACGGTAATCTATGCACATTCTCATGGATCCGTCCTTCTTATTGACGAAAAGAACGGGCGCTCTCCAAGGTGAAACACTCGGGAGAATAACACGAGTTTCAGCAACTCCTGGATCTGAGTCTTTAGCTTCTGCAACTCTTTTGGTGTCATTCTGTAGGGTGCTTTAGATACTGGTCCGGCTCCTGGAACGAGATCAATAGAGAACTCCACCTTTCGGTTGGGGGGTCCTCCTGGCAACTAGTCCGGGAACACATCTACAAACTCACGAATGATAGGAATGTCATGAGGTGTTTGTGCTCTCGAATGTTCTTCGACAAGGCTCACCAAATAGCCCTGGCAATCTTCTCGTCGTAAGATCTTTCTGGCTTTCGCCATGGAAATAATACGTGGTAAAGTTCGGGTCTTCGTGCCATAGAAAGTGATAGATATGTCTTCTAGAAGATGAAGAATTACCTCTCGGTCATGGCAACAAATATCTGCATGAAAACGTGTTCACCAGTCCATACCGAGAATGAAGTCAAAATCCCTCATCTCAATAACATAAGCATCAGCCTCCATTTGGCTGCCGACACACAGATGAAGACTCTCGGTCTTAGAACTCGTCACTATCTTCCTTCCTGAGGCTAAACTCACCTTAAGAAGGTCGACAGTGCTGATGGTCGAACTCCAATGGCATCCAGATATCGGGTGGATGTGAAAGAATGTGTCATCCCGGTGTCAAATAAAGCGAAAACAGGTACATCATTTAGAATAATCATCCCAGACATAGTACCTGGATTCTGCTCTGCTTCGGCCTGCTCGACAGCATAGACATGAGCCTGCTATCCTATTCGCCTTTGCTGTGGTGGTTGTCTCAGGGGCTGCTGCGGTGGTTGCTGCTATGGTTGTTGCTGCTGTAATCGGTTGTTGCTGCGGTGGTTGTCTCACTCGCAAGACACTCGCTGAATTATTATAGTCAATGTAACACCCAGTCTGGGTCCCCTCCTGTACTGCTGAAAATGAAAATGGCAGTGCTGAACAGGAATAGTTGTCTCCTGTCTCCTCAAGCTACATAAAAAATATAAGCAAATAATATACTAAGTGTTATGCTCAGAACACTCAAATAAATGCTAAGATGCTCGCCTTTAACTGCTAACTTATCCGGATAAAATAGAACGTTCTAAGGGTTCGCTAAATATTTATATTAAATCTGGAATTAACTGATATACTAAATTAGACTGACTCGGTTATGAAAAATACTGAGATTTCGGAATAAAAACTCGGACCGAAATAATCAGAACCGAATAACTCGAACCACCGGCTGAACCTTTTCCAACCATTCTCACCGAATTCCAACGACATTTTCTGGCCAACTTCTATACTAAATACATGTTCATGAAGGGATAAACACTTATATTCAAGAAAACACACTTAAACAACTAGATATGCTAAATAGACCCCTTAATACCTCATGATTTTTATAGAATCATACATGCCTCCCAAATTACTGAAAATTAACAGTCAAATACTTCACTTAGACATGCATTTCCAGTTAAACTTTCAGCTCATTCTAAGCTCATTTTCTATGTCAAACAATTTCCTCAATTTCTCATATAAACATGCACTTGACATACTTAACTTCTAGGAATTATATAAAATTTCATACTTTGCATCTGAAGCTGAAACTTGGTCACAGTGATCACAACTCATGAAATACGTACTCCTAAAAATCTCACATCAAAAGCATGAGTGTAGTCTAAGTTCCATTGCAACTAAGATCAACTTGACAGGCATGTATTCTAACATCTTTATCTTGCTCATTTCTCAACATTTGGAGCTGAAATTGAACGGTCATACTCTTAACTCATATGTTAATATATCATAAAAATTTCATGTTAATAGCATTTCTATAGACTGAGATATTCGCATTTTAAGTGGCAGCTGAAACTAAGCACATAAAATGCGATTTACACACTAAACTTCAAATATCTATAACTTGAGCTATACTTATCCAAATGACATGATTATTTCTTGTAAATACTCAACATAGGCACAAGAAATACATATATTCAGATTACTTCACCATGATAACCTTAGCATGATCAAATTCGAACTCAAACAGGACCTATGCTTCATGCGCATGAATGAAGAACCCTTATACTTATTATAAATTTATGCTCACTTGAAAACTTGAACTTTAAACTTATCCTAGAACATATTAAAGCTCTGCAACTCAGCTATATAACATGCTAAGATTTGGGTTCTTACCTTGATTAAAATAGCTGTGGCTCGATGATTAATCTTCTCGGCTCCAATCAAACACTCACGGCTTTCTCTCTTATTTTTATAAGGGTGGCTGATTTTTTTAACACTTATGGAAGTAATGAAGTGAAAATCACTTCAATTCTGATTCATTCCTATTCAAAGGCGGCTAAGAGATGGAAATTTGCTTAAAAATGCGTAAGATGAGGACATGTGTCCCATATGGTGGCATGATAAATAGCTTAATCACTACTTAGGTGTTCTAAGCATAAAACCCTTGAAATTCATGCGTGCAAGTGGCTTTGACCACTCTTGACCGAATTACTGAATCTAAGCCTTGGATTCAATCACTTGAACACGGAAAGAAGGGCTGGTGCGAGAGCAATTGTACGCGGCTTTTGATTGGTGCAAGTAAAAAGGAACCAAGCTTATGAATTGATTTTAACCGAATTTAAGGACATAATCTACAACTTAATATATATTAATCTATGGATTAAAATATGATCAATTTCTAATGTTAAAATTAATGGATTAATCTTGACTAAAAATAATACAAATGCTCGACTAGGGTTTTTAAATAAGGCTCGGCATTTGATCGAATTAATTAACTCAATTCCGATCGAAACTCGACTTCGATAATTACTCGATATATTCCCGACTTCGATTAACTCGTCGACTTGATATAACTAATCCCGACTACTAATATCCGTTTATAAAAATAAACGGTTCGGAATTAATTACCAAAATTAATTCGGTTACTGAAAACTATTAAACCGAATCGATTTTTCAACTTAAAGTTGAACTTCTAACTGATTGACTTTATAACTAGGCTCGAAGACTAAAAAGAGTGATATTAATAAATAAAAAATAGTTCGAACTCGAAACTAAAAATATCACTTATATTAATAATGGAACGGGATACTACACCTCAAGAGTCCATCATCCGGATTTTATTTTTAGTTCTGAAAGCAAAAAAAATAAAAAATAAAAAATAAAAATAAAAAATTGTCAAGACAGTCCAAATTGGGCTATAGGGATAGATGGTTTTTAGTAGAACCACAAGGGCTCAGTGGGGGACAATTTCTTCTCTGGAGTGAGGAACTAAAATTAAAAAAAAAAAAATTGGGTCATCCCTTTTGTGTTGAAGTAGAAGTTGAAGGATCGGTGGATTATGAACCTTTTCGGGTGATATTTATTTACTCTAGTACAAATAGAAGGGTTAGAGAGATGCAATGGGCTTTCTTGGAGGAAGCTAAGCTGAGGGATCTAACTGGCTAGTAGGGGTGAATGGAAAGAAATATGTGAAGGGAGTGAGAAAAGAGGTGGCAGGAGTAAGTCTGTAGTGGATCTCAGGGGGTTCAATGATTTTATTTGTAGAATGCAGATGCATGAAATCCGAATGGTTGGCCATCAATTTCTTGGGGGAACAATAGGGATCTTGAAGGCTTCGTCGAAGAAAAATTGGATAGAATTTTTTGGTCTTTTCATTGGCTTCAGAATCACCAGGATGCAAAGGTTGAAACTTTCTTTCAAAGTGCTTCTGATCACCGGTTACTAGTTCTTTCTAAGGAATTTATGGGTAGGTCTGATAAGAGGAACATGAGGTTTTATTTTGATAGAAGATGGTTGCACATAGAAGGGATCAGAGAAACAGTGGTTAATGCTTGGAGGATAGAGAAAAATGGAACCCCAATGTTCCAAGTGACTAAAAAGATTAAAGAAACCAGAGTTGCATTATTAAGGTGGAGTAGATTCTTTAGAAATGAAAGTTAGAAGCTCAAGGATTTTGTGGCTGTGAGGCTGGAAGAGTTAAGCATAATGGGGGTTAACAGAAATTGGAATGAATGGCACAATTTGAAGAACACAATGGGTAGAATTTTGAAAAAAGAGGAGGATTTTTGGCATCAGAAAGCCAGAGTCAAATGGTTGAAAGAGGGTGACTCGAATTCAAAATTCTTCCATGACATAGTCATGCAAAGGAGAAAGGACAATGCCATTTCCAGATTGATTAATGAGAGAGGAGTTACCTGTGAGTCTGAGCAAGAGATTGAAGACTGTGCAAGTTCATTTTATGCCTCACTGTTCACTTATGAAGGTTCCACCAGTTTTGAGGATATCATACATCTTATTCTCAATTCTATTTCTGAGGAAATGAACAATACACTTATATCCCCTATAATAGAGAAAGACATCAGGGAGGCCCTGTTCAGCATGGATGCAGACAAAGCTCCTGGGCAAGATGGTATGTCCCCCTATCTTTTTCCAAACCTTTTGGGATGTTGTTAAATTTGATATTTGTGCTGTAGTGGGTAGTTTTTTTTAGTCTGGGCTTATTCTTAAAAATTAGAATCACACTTTTATCACCCTAATCCCAAAGTGCTTGAATCTTATTTCTCTTTTAAATTTTAGACCCATTAGCCTCTGTAGTGCGTACAAAATCATCTCTAAAATTTTGACTGGTAGACTTAAACCTTGTCTGGATAGATGTATTAGTGGGACTCAGGCTGCTTTTATCCCACGTAGACAATTATTGGACAATGTGGTTATTGCTCAAGAGGTCATCCATTACCTTAATAGGCTCTCTAATGCTCTAGGGGATATATGGCTGTGAAACTGGATATGGAGAAGGCTTACGATAGAGCTGAATAGGGATGTATTCAGAAAATTCTTTTGAAAATAGGGTTCCATAGACTTTTTGTTAAGTGGATTTGTTGTAGCAAAATATATTTCTTTTACCGAGTAACGAATCGAAAGATTCGTTCCCCGGGTCGATCCCAAGGAAGGTTAGCCGGATATGCTTGTTTGCCTCATTTTTGTTGCGTTATTCGTGTTTATTTTATCTTTCTTTTTCCCCATTTTAGGTCGTTTCTTTAGTTTTTAGTCCGTTTCGTGTTTTATTATGTGTTTTCCTTCATCTTGAGTCCTTAGGTGTTTTTCGTTTGTTTTTCCAGTTTCTTTTGTGTTTTGTCGTTTTTTTTGTGTAGGTCAGGAGCTTTGGGCGAATTTTCTCTTCAGGAAATTTGGTTTTGAGAGCATAATTGGATAGATGGGTTCGTTGGTGACGCATGGCAAAAAACGGAACTCAATTCCGAGTTCGGATGAGCCCAAACGAGCTCGAAAAGTAAAGCAGCGCGCAGCTGCCCAATTTCCTTCACCGCGGCCGCGGAGAGGAGAAGTCGCGGCCGCGAGGGTCCCAAAACATCCCAAAACTGGCCAGATGAGCTCGCGGCCTCGGAGGTGGTCGCGGCCGCGAGATTTCTTCACCGCGGCCTCGGAGGAGGGTCGCGGCCGCGGAGGTCGCGACGTGCAGAAATTTAAGTACGGATTTTAGATCCGATTTTCATGACGTTCTTGGGAGGTTTGAGCTCTCTCTCATTCCAGAACAGAGAATAAACCCTACCTTCGTCTTTTCTCTCGTTTTTCATCTTTCCTTCGTAATTTTTAACGTCGAACTCAGATTTGCACTTGGATTTCTTCCTTGTTTTGGATTTAAGCTTGTTTATCAAATTCAACCTTGGAGTTTTATCAATTGTAAGGGTTTCTCTTCACTTGACTATTGATTATGGATTCTTTGATTGATATGATTGTTTGTGTTGATGATTCAATTATGATCGGCTAAATTCATATGCTAGGGATAGGGGATTGATGTTTTGATATCGTTTGTGATTGTCGGGCTCAGGATTGTTCAATTTCATTCGAGTTGATCTTTTATTAGGGTTTGTCAATTATTTAGCTTGATTTTTGAGGATTGTTGAAGGGTGACACTTCAACTTGCAATTGTTTGGATTGAATTTGATAAATTCGTGCTTGATGTTTTTAACTCTTAACGGACTAGTCGATTAACCACCCTCTAGTCTACTTTAATCGACTCTTAGAACCGTAAGGGGAGGAGTCGGTCGAAATAGGCTCGTATGAACTAGGCTTGTTCGTAACTGTATTGCCTAGAAGTTAAATGAATTGTTAATTTGCCGTTCTAGTTTGTTCTCTTGTTACGAAAAGTTATTGAGAATGAGTGCTTGAACGTGTCGATTAGTCAAATCACTTAACCGAACAATCTTTTGCTTGATAATTGCATTTTCGAACCAAAACGGATATCCCCGACTCCCTAGCTTCTTAAATCCTACTTGTTCTTCATCGTTGCTTGCTATTTCTATTTGCTTTATTTGAAGTTTTTCTTCGTAGTTAATAATCGAACCAAATCATCTGAATTAGAATGTTTAGGAATTTTATTTTCTTTTGTGTGGTTGAATAAACGTGCATAATAATCCGGCTAACCTTCCTCGAGAGACACGACCCGGTGTTCGAGTCTTTTGATTCTACTCCGGAAAAATATTTACAACAAAATGGCGCCGTTGCCGGGGAAGGTTTAGGACTTATTTTGTACGCCTATTCATATTGTTTTCAGTGTTTCTCTTATTTTTGTGATTTCTTGTTCTTTGTGTTTCTTTTCGTTTTATTTTCTTGATTTAGCTTAGTGAGTTCTTGTTTTGCCTTTCCTTGTCTTTTTCTTGTCTATCTGGTGCCCGTGACGTTTTTGTTGTTTTTGTTTATGCGTACCAGGAGTGGTCGTGTAATCATCCCGAACAACGAATCCATCCAGAGGGACCTCCGAGACTTGTTGGCCAGCCTTGCCCCTGAATCTTCAAACTCAGCCAACCGAGACTCAGCTAGCCAAGGAGACATGGCACACAATGGTGATGAGGAAGTGAATAACCCACCCCGTCATCTTCTTCGTGACCTGGCTCAACCGATAATCGGGCCAGTAACTTCATGCATCCGACTGGGACCAGCAGCTCGGAACTACGAGCTAAAAACAATCCACTACAACCAGCTGCCTTCTTTTCATGGTTTACCTAATGAGGACCCACTCCACTTCATCCGGGAGTTCTATAATGTCCTCCAGACCTTTCCTCTCCATAACCTGAACGAGGACCAGCTAAAGATGAGGTGTTTTCCCGAAACACTCAAGGACCGGGCCAAGGCTTGGTTCATGACACTTGCTCCCGACTCCCTCACCACTTGGGAGCAAGTGTATACCAATTTTATAGGGAAATACTACTCTCACCAGAAAACGCAGGAGTTCCGGTCTCAAATCATTTCCTTTGCCCAACAACCAAACGAGCCTCTTCACGAGGCCTGGGAACGGTTCAAGGATCTACAGAGGCAATGCCCCCACCATAACCTCTCCCCTGGGCTATTAGCGAACTGCTTCTACGACTCCCTCCATCAGAACTTGCAGTACATGGTGGATACTGCAGCCGGAGGGGACATTGGAGGAAAAACGGCGGAGGAGATGATTGTGATATATGAGACGATGAGTGCGAACTCGTCTCAGAAGAGCATCAGAGGAAAGAGGGCGACGGTGCATGAGATAGGAACGAGCAACAACGTCATGGCCCAACAGCTAGCCGAGCTCACGGAGCAGATAAGGGTACTGAATGCTAGAAGTTCCTCACCAATCCAGACAATGGCAGTAAATGCTTGTGGAGCATGCGGTGTACAGGGACACAGTTCTGAGGTGTGCCCTATGGCTCTCGAACCAAATTATGGAGGGAAAGGAGTTGAGGTGAATGCTGTGCAAGAATATCAGAACCAGCCCAGAAATGACCCGTATTCTAACACATACAACCCCGGGTGGAGAAACCACCCAAGCTTCTCCTGGTCTAACAACAACTCCCAGCAGCCGCCTCAACCTAACTTTGCCCCCCATCAGCAACAATCCAGGGGACAAATGTTAAGGTTACCAGCACCAGAAGCCGGACCAAGCCCGCCAAACTCAGACGAAAAACTGGATAAAATTCTTCAGTACATAGCCAATGGTGAGCAGCGGAGTGCGAACAGTGAGCCTTCCATTAAACGTTTGGAAGCACAGTTAGGCCAGTTAACCACCCGGGTGGGGAACATCGAGGTGGAGCTGAAGAAAGACAGATTGCCGAGCCAGCCAGAGCATGCCAATGCGGT
This sequence comes from Striga asiatica, assembly GCA_008636005.1. Lineage (NCBI taxonomy): Eukaryota > Viridiplantae > Streptophyta > Magnoliopsida > Lamiales > Orobanchaceae > Striga > Striga asiatica. The sequence goes on from BKCP01004113.1 coordinate 823,328, forward strand.
AACCGTGATTATGCCTGAGAAAGTGAAAGAGCAAAAAGTGGGTCCGAAAGAGCTCACCCAAATGGAAGGAATCCCAGTGACACCACCATCAGAGCCTACTTTACACAGATCTCCGAACCCCTACAGACCGAGGATTCCCTTCCCGAGCCGACTCTTGGAGGAGAAGGAGCGAACGATGATTCGGGACCTCCATGCGATGTTGGCTAAGGCCAATGTCGACTTATCTCCTCCCGAGGTGTTGAAGAAAATACCGGCCCATGCACGATTCTTCAAGGAAGTGGCCACGAGCAAGAAGCGGTTCGACAATGATGATGAGGTGATAATTTGTGAGGCGGCGAGTGTCTTCCAGCATGACTTGCCGAAGAAAGAAAAGGATCCCGGAGGCTTTGTGATCACTATGGCCTTCGGGAATGGGGAAGAGACATCGGGATTGCTTGATCTTGGAGCAGGCATTAACCTCATGCTACTTGCAGTTTACCACCGACTCGGGATAGGAAAGTTGAAGCCCACCGGCATGCGCCTACAGCTGGCTGATCGCTCATACCATCGACCAGAAGGGATCGTGGAGGATGTGCTTGTTCGAATAGGAAAGTTGATAGTCCCCGTGGACTTCGTAGTGCTCGATGTGGGGAACATGGAAGCGAATGGAAAGCAACACTCCATTCTCCTTGGACGACCCTTCATGGCGACCACTAGTACTGTTATTGATGTGAGGAAGGGGATGGCAAGCATGACAGTGTTGAGCGAGTCCATGACCATCTCTGTTCGAGAGACCCAGCCTGAGCCACAGGCAAATGTTGTGGAAGACTGTGCTTACCTCAGGGCGATTGAACAGCTCACTGAGGGCGCGTGTGTGCGGGAACACGCGAAGAGATTATTGCAGGGCCGTGTCCATGTCCAGAGGGAGTACCGTTCTGACCGAGCCACTACCCCTCCCCAGCTGAGTTCGAAGGAGTTGCCCCGATCCGAATGGGGCGAGAGATTTGAGTTGACAGAGGCCCACCGCTGTTCGAGGCCTGACTACCTCCAACCTCCACTTGCACCACCGGATTCACAGTGACTCGTCTAGTCACTGTGCCTTGTACGTTTGTACTTTTCCCTTCTCTTTATCTTTGTCTTTGTTTTAGTTTTCCTGTCTTTTATGTTGGTTGATTATATGGGTAAACTTTCCTTGCACTGATGATCGACAATGGGGACATTGTTCGGTTTTAAGTGTGGGGGAGTTTTTACATGATTATGTGGCTTATGTGGTTGACCAGGTCTAGTTCTTTTAGGTTGGTTTCATTTTCTGTTTTTATTTTTGTGTCCTATCTTGAGTCAGCTGTGTGTTTTTGAGTATGGATTATGGTGAATTTTGAGATTTGTTGATGATTATTGATGACGTTGAGGAGATGTGATGATGATCATGACCAGTATGCTTTGATGAACTTGATGTGTCCTTTTGTTGGACACTTATTTACCTGATGTGAGGTTTGAGCCTTAGTTATTTCTTGAGAGATATTGGTCGGAGTCGTGTTGATCAGAACTTGCTTTGAGTCTGTTTTGAAATGAAGTGATTAAAGTTGTGATTTGTGAAAATGATTGAGGCATTTCTTTGACATTGCTCGTTTTAGCCTTTTCATTGACCTTGAACATATATTTTCATTAGTAGCCCGTTGAGCCTTGAACCTTGTTTCTTGTCAACCGAATTGATTAAATTTCTTGAGATTTGATAGTGCAATTGTTATGAGGACGGGTTTCTACTATGTGTTTGGAGAAGGTTTATAACTTGCTTGAGTTGCATTTTGAGTGCCTGCAAAAAAAAATTAATAATAAAAAAAAACAAACAAAAGAAAAAAAGGAGACTCGCAAGACGGACTAAAGGATTCTACTCCGCTTACTTGTCGAAATTCTTTGACGAGTAATGAATATTGGGAAACCATTCTAGGAAACTTGGATGACCTCCAATGTTTAAACCTAGAGAATGTCGTCCTGATGTTTTAGTCTTGTTAGGAAAAAGCAAACTCCTGGACTCCAAGTACTTAATTTGCATTTCAGCTTGAGCATGTGTGAGTAGTGTATGGAGTTTTTGGTGGGAATGATTAGTTTCTTGTTGATTACGGATAGGTGGTGGGATATTCGAGTATTTATGTGCTCAAGAGTGTGACTGTTTATTTGAGCCACTTTATCTTCTTATTTGTCCTTCCTTTTATACCTACATTACAACCCAGAAGTCCTCATGATTTGCAGTTCATGATTTTTGATTGTTTTAGAGTATGAATAGACGATAAGCAAGCTTATGTTGATGCATGATGATCGACCAATTTGAGCGTATCCACTTCATATATATGAAAGAAACAGAGTGAGGCATATATATGTTCGATATTATCATGCTTGAGCATCTGTGTTCTCAAAATATTGCATTCGAGTGTAATTGAGGTGTGCTATATTAGTCATTGGAAGTCTCCTCGGCTAAGTTGATTAATTTGATGCTTGTCCTATTTGAAGCTGTTATCCATGCTCATTTGCTTGCTTTCGTGTCTTTTCTTTTCTTTTTGTTCGGGACGAACAAAGGTCTTAGTGTGGGGGAGTTGTTTGTCTCATTTTTGTTGCGTTTTTCGTGTTTATTTTATCTTTCATTTTTTCCATTTTAGGTCGTTTCTTTAGTTTTTAGTCCGTTTCGTGTTTTATTATGTGTTTTCCTTCATCTTGAGTCCTTAGGTGTTTTTCGTTTGTTTTTTCGGTTTCTTTTGTGTTTTGTCGTTTTTTGTGTGTAGGTCAGGAGCTTTGGGCGAATTTTCTCTTCAGGAAAAGTTGGTTTTGAGAGCATAACTGGATAGATGGGTTCGTTGGTGACGCATGGCAAAAAATAGAACTCAATTCTGAGTTCGGACGAGCCCAAACGAGCTCGAAACATAAAGCAGCGCGCAGCTGCCCAGTTTCCTTCACCGCGGCCGCAGAGAGGAGAAGTCGCGGCCGCGAGGGTCCCAAAACATCCCAAAACTGGCCAGATGAGCTCGCGGCCACGAGATTTCTTCACCGCGGCCTCGGAGGAGGATCGCAGCCGTGGAGGTCGCGACGTGCAGAAATTTAAGTACGGATTTTAGATCCGATTTTCATGACGTTCTTGGGAGGTTTGAGCTCTCTCTCATTCCAGAACAGAGAATAAACCCTACCTTCGTCTTTTCTCTCGTTTTTCATCTTTCCTTCGTAATTTTCAACGTCGAACTCGGATTTGCACTTGGATTTCTTCCTTGTTTTGGATTTAAGCTTGTTTATCAAATTCAACCTTGGAGTTTTATCAATTGTAAGGGTTTCTCTTCACTTGACTATTGATTATGGATTCTTTGATTGATATGATTGTTTGTGTTGATGATTCAATTATGATCGGCTAAATTCATATGCTAGGGATAGGGGATTGATGTTTTGATATCGTTTGTGATTGTCGGGCTCATGATTGTTCAATTTCATTCGAGTTGATCATTTATTAGGGTTTGTCAATTATTTAGCTTGAGTTTTGAGGATTGTTGAAGGGTGACACTTCAACTTGCAATTGTTTGGATTGAATTTGATAAATTCGTGCTTGATGTTAACTCTTAACGGACTAGTCGATTAACCACCCTCTAGTCTACTTTAATCGACTCTTAGAACCGAAAGGGGAGGAGTCGGTCGAAATAGGCTCGTATGAACTAGGCTTGTTCGTAACTGTATTGCCTAGAAGTTAAATGAATTGTTAATTTTCCGTTCTAGTTTGTTCTCTTGTTACGAAAAGTTATTGAGAATGAGTGCTTGAACGTGTCGATTAGTCAAATCACTTAACCGAACAATCTTTTGCTTGATAATTGCATTTTCGAACCAAAACGGATATCCCCGACTCCCTAGCTTCTTAAATCCTACTTATTCTTCGTCGTTGCTTGCTATTTCTATTTACTTTATTTGAAGTTTTTCTTTGTAGTTAATAATCGAACCAAATCATCTGAATTAGAATGTTTAGGAATTTTATTTTCTTTTGTGTGGTTGAATAAACGTGCATAATAATCCGGCTAACCTTCCTCGAGAGACACGACCCGGTGTTCGAGTCTTTTGATTCTACTCCGAAAAAATATTTACAACAATGCTTGTGCAATCATTCAATCACAAGAAAGAGAAACAAACTCCAAAACACTCTAATTCGAAAATCTTGGGTTTCAATTATCAACTAATGACTTTAAACTAAATTAAATGCAATTTCAATAGCAAACGAAAACACAATTACCGGGCAATCAATTGCTCGGTTAAAGGACTTGATTCGTTTCTCGTCTAGAGGTTCACTCTCAATAACTCTTCGTAACAAGAGAGTAAATGTAAACGATCAACTATCAATTCCAACAGCAGATAGACAATACGTTTTCGAACAAGTCTATTCTAAACGAGCCTAAATCGACCAACGTCTCCCTTCTCGGTTCTACACGTTGATTAACTAGGTTAGAATGGTGATCAATCAACTAATCCTATAATTCACACAGCTCGCATAGATATGAACAATCAAAAGCATGCCATCATAAACGAACCTAATCAATCATCCCTATTCCTAGCGAATGGATTTAGCTACTCATAATGAATTCAACATAACAATTCATATCAACCCAAGCCATCATCATCAATAAAACAATTGAGAAAAAGAACTTACGATTCATATAAAGATACCAATGTCAAATCCAAGTGCATCCAATTCCAAAGCGAGAAAAAAGAGTTTTTCAATCTCCAAATCCAATCAAAAGTGAAAAAGTAATGAAGGGAATGTGTTTCTAGTGAGAAAAAGTGTAAAAACAATGTCTGGAGTCGAATAATCTGCCCTAGGTCCAAAATTTGACTTAAAATCCCGCATTTCGATTTTTGCGTTGATAAGTCGCGAATCGCGACTTCCCTATTTCGTCATGTCGCGGGTCGTGACTACCTCGCGAGTCGCGCGTTGTCAATTCCTTCAAAATCTGGGGCTGGTCGCAACATCTCTCGCGAGTCGCGACTTCATCTCGCGAGTCGCGACTCGAACTCGCGGACTGCACCTTAAGCCTCTGAAAATCTCGCGGGTCGCGACATTGTCGCGAGTCGCGAAAAATGCTGGGCTCCGTTTTCAGTCCTCCCTTCAGTCCTCTTTGTCGTCTTCTGAGTTCGGCAACGGGAATTCTTGATATCACGGTCTCAGCTCAAGCAATCCCATCCTCGACCGGCGCAACTTACCTCCTGGAAACACAAACACAGAAAAAACACAAAGCAAAACATGACAAAAAGACACAAAAATAGAAACTAAAGAGAAAAACACAAAACGAACGAAATGGACCAGATAAACTACGAAAATCCTACAAGTGAGGAAAAACAAAGAGAAAATAAACATGAAATAAAGATACAAAAATGAGACAAACAACTCTGCACCCCCCCACTAAAACCTTTGTTCGTGCCGAACAAAAAGAAAAGAACAGAAAAGAAAAGACACAAAACAAAAAACGAGCCTGGACATCAGTCGATAACAAGATAAGTCTCAACATTTTCAACTTCAACAATGAGCATTCAAATGGCACATACGAACATAACATGACTACATGCTTGATCGGTAAACTTTAATATGACGTCCTCTCAAGTATGGGAATGTATATGTGTGCGTCACTCAATTTCTTATGCAGATAAAGATAGGTGCACTCAAATTGATCGATAACAAGTTCAATCATATGCTTTTCCATTGTCTAACTTCTACTCTAAACCAATCAAAATCAAAACTAGTGAATCAAAAGGTCTTTCAGGGTTGTGACGTAGGCTCTTTGGATAGGTAGAAGAAATATAGGCTAAGTGGCTCGAATACATAACTCAAACTCCTAACCCAAAACTACAAGCTCAACTGGTTGCTCAAACATACCGGATCTTCCCCCACACTTCTCCTTAAAACACACGTTTCACCCAACTTATTTTGTTTTGCTCTTTTTTTTTTTCTTTTTTTCTTTTTTTTT
>BKCP01004113.1:851062-880984 GCA_008636005.1 Striga asiatica
TTTTTATCAATAAATGTAAATCTACAAATCAAAACTGGAGTACAAACGACCGATAAGCAGCATACAAAAGCGCAGTGGGCAGCCACAAACTCGACTCCTCACTCACGGATAATAAGTCTAAAAGGGCAGTCACAGCTCGGTTCCTCACTCAGGTCCCAAAATAAGTTTGAATCTTACGGATTACTAGGGTCGGAGGTTGGGATTCATTCTAAAAAATCAACTTATTTCTCGCATTCCAAATGAAGTACACGATAGCCACAAGCGCCGCTTTATTCAACTTTGTTTGCCAACTAGCCCCTCGTGCCTCCTTCTTAGTCCATTTAAGAGCTCCTTTTAGTGTCAAAGGCCTATGACGGAGGCTAACCCGATCACGAATCATCCCCCAAAGTTTCGAGCTAAATGAGCATTCGAAAAATAGATTACCTGATAATTCGACAACGCCTCCACAAAGAGAGCAAGTCGGGTCTTCATCAAAGAACTCTAACCGGTCCTTTGTACGAAAACGATTGAGCACTCCCAACCTAAGAATGAAGGAGTGTTTTGGCGTATTGCAAGGGCCCCAGACAACTCCGGTCCATGGCACCAATATACTGCGGGACCTTCAGAAATCATAGCAACTTCTCAACTCCTCTACTGTGTCATTTTCACGCATACTCAATCTTTTCTCATAAGCTTCAAGTGAACCTATTAATTCAGTCACTGACAATTTATTTCTTCTGCCTTCATGACGATATGATCATATTAGTTGGTAGAGTAACTATAATTTCTTCTACCACGCTTTTGTCAGTAATATTTTCTCCATATACTTTTAATTGATTTACTACTTCTCTTAATCGAGTGTAGTAATCTTTTACGATCTCAGATTCTTTCATCTTCATATTTTTCAAATCTTCTTAGAGTTTGTAATTTTAACATACCTTGTCACTACCCTGATATTCTTCCTTTAGAGTATCCCACGCCTCCTTTGATGTCTGTGCTCTGAAAATTCTTGAAAACAGAGACTTCGTCATGCCCATTTGTAGTGTGAAGAGAGTCAAACTGTCTTTTTCCTTCTCCTGGTCGATTTTTCTTCTTCCGTTGTAGACAAAGTGGATATGTCATCGAGGATAGTATGCCCGTTCTCGACAATATTCCATTGGCCTTGGGACATAAAATATGTCCTCATTTTAATGGCCCAATAGTTAAATTTTCGTTGGAGAAAATTGGAATCGGTATTTGATGGGTGTTTTAGGAAGTGGCCATTTTAGAGATTTAGTATGCTATGTGAAAATAAGGTATTTGAACAAGATATGTAAAATAGGAGGATATGTGAAAATAAGTTTACCCAGATATTGATCCAACCTGGCTCCGATACCAATGTTGGTATTTAAAGTGTAAGTATTAAGAAATTCGATTTGTAATTAATTTTTTGTGTTTAGATATAGAGTAATGCAGAGATTATGTGGAGTGAAGTAACTGGTTATTAATGGTAGACAAAGTATTTGTTTTCTATTCAATTCTCTTCACAATTTCAGACACTTTACATGTATTAATTTATAGCAAAGTCTGTTCTAACTAGGCTGACATTTTTTAACCGAAAACCGAAAACCGAACCGAACCAAATCGAACCGCATCGTCGCGGGATCGTGGGTTTTAACCTCACTCACAAGCGTCTGAAAGAACTCCGCATCTGACCATGCAGCCTGGCTCGCCTGGCTCTGATTACCAGTCCCTACAAGTATACGATAAAAAAGTCAATGAATTAAACCAAATAATGTTTTTAATAGAAAATTATAAATAAAACATTAACCTTAAATTACCTGGCTCTAATATCTGTAGCGCTCTCCAGAACTGGTGAATCATTCCGAGATCAATCGGAATGTTGAAATCAACTGCGTTACGGAGCAGACAGGCACAAGGAAGTCCATGAGTGAACTGCAATACACAGCTGCAGCTAGTGTAAACATGGGTGTCCAAGTCGTGCATCCTCGTAAGCTCAGCGTCCAATAAACTCAGACAGTAATGCTAGACCCTCAGTATCACGCTCACGAAAAAGATTCCCTTATACCGTGTATTCTTCTTAGATCTCGAGGCCTCAAGCGCCGTCCTGATAATACGTTACATAACGTTAGATTATAATTAATTAATGCAGTAATATAATAACGCATTTAAAAATTGCAGTACGTACTTGATTTCAGTAACTTGATTATCGATGTGCTTATTAATCTTCTGCCAAATTGTATCGAGGGCACCGGTGGACGTCTGAAGCCACTCCTTCAACACAGAGTGGGCACTCTCCACCCTACAGGAAGTTGTGTTTCCAAAATGTGTCACTCGGTTGGTCCAAGCCTTCACAAACTTCTCGCGGTGCCCTAACCATGCGCTCTCCACATACCGTATCACCTCTGGAGACTTCGAATATTTTGCGTGCAGCTCGGCAACGGCATCGGTGTAGGCATCGAACGTACTGGCCTCTGCAATCGCCTTCCACGTACTGTGCGTGAAAATCTCCGAGAATTTCTTACTCTTCCCAAATAGTTTGTAGGCTTTGGCTTCTACATCCTTGTTGATGTGCCACGTGCAGAGTAAGTGGACTGATTCAGGAAAATGCCTCTGAATAGGAGTGAGTAAACCCAACTCTTTGTCACTGACAACAACATAAGGATATACGTCTTGGCCTATCAGTAGTCTCAACTTCTCTAGAACCCAGTCGTAACTGGCCTCTTTCTCGTCCCTGATGAGCGCATACGCAATTAGGAAGTTCTGGTTGCACAGTGTCATCCCAATCATCTCGACCAACGGCATCTTGTACCTGTGCAAATGAGACCAAGAAGACAAAAAATATAATCAAATAAAAGTTTACTTAATCAAACACACTATTTAAGATTCATACTAATAAAGTATTTATAAAGTAACATACATGTTGGTTTTATACGTGGAATCTATGCCGACATACTAGTGATATGTCCGGAATAGATTGATCGACGCAGGATGGGCCATGAATATATGCGTCAACGCTTTCGTGTTCGGATCGGATTATGCATAAACTGTATAGTCGCTGCTCACGGCCAAATTCATAAGCTGGGAAGGAACGTCTCTACCGTCGAAACTCTCTTTCCGCAGCTTATCTCTAAAGTTATATATCTGCCACTGATTAACGTTAATTATAATGATTATTATAATTTAAAACAAAAAAATATTATATTAATAAATAAAAAAGTATATTAATGCGATTAATTTGATAAAAAAATTATTAACTATCACAATAATAATACATTAGGAAATATAATAAAATTTATTAATTATTACAACAATTTTTACATATAAACAATTATTAATTTCATAATTAACTTCAAAAAGTTAATTAAAACATATATTACAAGATATAAATATATATACCTGTCGCACATGAACGTTGTCTCCCAGATTTTTTTCCTTCAGCGCGGCCATAATTTTTGCCGGGGCCACCTGAGCGTCTGTCATATCACGAATAATTTTCTTAGATGAAGCGCTGAGGCCGCTCAACTGGCGATGACCCTCAGGATACACAGCAAATGTATGGTTATGGTTGCCCTTCTCTTCATTGCTACATCTACAGATTCTCCAGTATGGAGCGTCGGACACCTTTTTTACTTTGATCTCAAAATTGCAGCCGCACTTATTCGTTTTTGTCTTTCTAGAATTTCTGCCTGTGCCTCTGTACCGTTCGCCTCTATGGCACTTCAAAAGCCTGACCGTTTTCTTTTTGTGGCTCGAAATTATTAATAGGAAACCACTCAGCATTGCCTGGTGTTTTGCAGCTTCAATAGCGTCCTGAGCACTATTATATAATGTACAGGTATCGAAACGCAGACTGTAATCAACACCATCTCCTCCAAAATCTTTCCATGACTCCTGCTATATAGTACAATATTTATATTTTTAGAACATGTTAAATTAAGATAATTAATTCTAGCATGTAACATAATAATTTGTAACTCATAACATGATATTATCTAACGTTCAATTTATAGCATAATGAAGTCTAACATGTAACACAATAATTTGTAACTCCTAACACGATCACGATAATATCTAACGTCCAATTTATAATATAATCAACTATAACATGTAACATAATAATTTGTTACTCATAACACGATACTATCTAACGTCAATTATAACATAACCAAGACTAACATGTAATATAATAATTTCTAACTCGTAACACGATAATATCTAACGTCCAAAATATTATAATCAATATCTAACATAATAATTTGTAACTCCTAACACGATAAACGTCCAATTTATAGCATAATCAAGTCTAAAATGTAACATGATAATTTATAACATAATAATATAGTCCAATTTATAACATAATTATTTCGAATATATAACATAATAATTTAAAAAATATATATATATATTTGCCCGGCCGGCCGAACCGGACAGACCGGTTCTGGCCGGCCGGTCCGGACAGGGCTCGTCCGACCGACCGAACTTTTCGGACGGCTTATAAACCGTCCGGTTCCGGCGACCGGACACAAAAATTTTCGTACCTCCGAATTTCATGATATTTCACCGTATACTTTTCTCTGAGATGTTTAGAAAAAATGAAAAGAGCAAAATTGTCCAGCAGGACGATGCCTAGTAAAATGGAGAAGTAAATAGTACCACCCATGATGAAATCAGAGTCCACTGTGCACGGCAGCACCCTCAATCCCTCACGTGCGGCCGCACGTGTGAGGAATTTGTAGTAGATTTTGGACCAACTCATAGAGGCGTTTAAACTTGCAACCGATTTTCGGGATACCAAACCCCACCCCCGACGGATTGCGGCCGTCGGCGTTCACCTATGGCCCCGTCTAAGAAAACCAAATCGAAGTCCCACTCGGCTGAGTCAACTCGGTCCCCGACCAAGTACCCAGCTTGCATCCGCTCCGTATCGCCTTCATCCGTTGCCATCTCGATCCACGCCAAGCCTGGCTCCAGGCTCGCCACCATCACCGGTAATCATATGTTTCACTTGATTTTTCTTTTTTCTTATTAACTTTCCTGTTTGATTTTGATTGAATTGATCAAACTATCCTTAGGATGCTTGTTTATTATGCTAAATTTACACAAAACATTCAGATATGAACGATGAGGCAGTGGGAGTGCAGATTGATGCTCCAGCCAAAGACGGTGAAGCTAATGCCGCCCTTCTCGAATACATTAGCTCCGTAAAGCACTTTCCCTGTCGTTATCTAAAAGCTTATAGGTTAATTGCGTTTGTAGTTGAAAGGACTAATTTCATTCATGGTTTTCGCACATTATTCTACTCTTCTCGTTTCTTTCTTCCTTTGTCGTGTTTGTTTGTTTTTGTTTTTGTTTTTTCTTTTTGAGTTCTTTTCTAAATCTAAAATATGATGGTCTTGTGGATGGATAAGTGTTATTAAGCATCATCTGTCGAATTTGTTCCTAGAGTTTAGGGAAGTAATCTGCTTTATGGAAATTGGAACATGTTGATGAGGGCATTGGATTCGTGCAATTTTTATTGATTACATTTTTACCCAACTAGCAACTTGTGCTTTACAATTGAAGAACATTCTAAAGTGTGATGTCATTGTTTATATTGAGGCAGTCTGTGCTAGCGTAAGTAGTCACTTCCAGTCATTCCATTATTAGACAAGATAGCTTTATGGTATTGATAAGTTCCTGTTTTGTTAGAAAATGGTAAAACTTTAAAAAGGGCTTCCCTTGGCAGCTCAAAACCTTCCATATAGTGTTTCTTATTTCCAGTATTCCATCATAAAAACTTGTAGTTCAGAACTTACAAGCTTCTACAAAAATGTGGGCCCTTTTTAACTTTCTGGCTGGACTGCTGGAGTAATTTGGAAATTGAAACATGCTACTTTTATCTAGTCCTCGGCTTGATGCTTTCGTCCGTTTTCTGCAGTTGATGTATATCCCTAACTGTTAGTCCCTTCGGGGACATCTGATAGAAATGTAACTTTAGTAGAATATTTAATTTCTAAGAAATATTGATATTTTCATTAACTTCTCATCTATCATAAATGTACTTTGTGATATATCCACCAAAAGTTGCATTTGCTGCACCCATATGCAATATAGATATAATGTTTCTTCTTTCTGCAAATCAAGTTTTTTTTCTTCATTTTTATACTCAGAGAGATACAATACTCGATCATTGGACTATGAATGCAAGCCTATCTTCTTCGTGAACAGGTTCTTGGGGTAAAAAAAAGGCAAGTTTCAATACGTTCTGGCTCAAAGTCGAGGGACAAGATTGTGATAATAGAAGAGGTAGCATTAGAGAGTGTATTTGACTCTCTGACTAAAGCACTGCAAGGCCAGTAGTAAGATTAATTGGAGCTGTGAGTTATGTAAGTGTAAGCCATAGCAGAATGATCCTTTTTGTGTTTCTATAAAACAATCTCTGAAATTATGCTCAAAGTCAATAGTCATCTTTTCTTAAGCATAAATACTGTTATTCTTTATTTAGATATATTACAATTATTTATCTAACTTGTGCTAAGTGATCCTAATTCTTCCTTTGAGTTTGATTCTACTGATTAATTTTCAACTTTTATTCTTTTGATCGAACAAATTGTTGAAATATATGATGTACTTACGTTGAAGATGCTGAGAGATAATTTTTAAAATTCGAAAAATTCAACGTGAATTGAGAAGATATCATATCGTGTATAACTAGAATCAAGGACTTTATTTTATTTTCCTTAGTTGTAAATCTTCTCCTGTATTATAAATACATCACTCTGTGTATAAGAACTATATACAACATATTTCAGTTTTCACATAAATCTCTTTCTATGGTAGCAGTGATCAAGTTTTCGTTTCCTGGCCTCCGGCGAATTAATTAGTGTGAGAATCCTTTTTCTTTTCCCGCAATCTAAGCAATTCTTTCTATTGGTGCTTCTCTGTGTACCTTCCATGGATTCAACATACTACAGTATTTGGTCTGTTGTCCAATTGTGGTTCTAAGGTCTAGGTCGGGGTCATTGGAAGCAAATTGATGCTTCTTTATGTATTTTTCTCCACTACTCTATTGTGCTCAAACTTCAACCTCATTACCAGTCATTTCCAACTTGTTATGAGATTTGGACAAAAGCTAAATAAGTCTACTCCAATTATGCCCGTCGTCTATATAGTGTATGGTGTGGTGACTACTATGCTCTCTACCAAACTTGAAAATATGGATATACAGTAGTTGATCATTTTGATTACTGATTATACAACTTTAATCCCTTTCACAAATGAGTGCACAGACCTTATACAAGCAGCAAAACAAGTGATGTTATGATTCCCCTCACTGAATATCATGATTTCCTTCAGTTTAAGGCAACATCCCACGTATTGTTGCGGTTGTTCAGTCTCCTAAGCATGTAGCGTCTATCTTTCAATCCTCTACTCTCGTTCATTAGACAGTGCACGATAAACTAAACAAATAAAGATAGATTGTCAATTTGTGAGTTATAAAGTGCTTTCCGTAGAAATCACCATTGACTTTGTTAGCTCTAATGGTCACTTCGATGACATGTTCACAATATCTCCAAAGGTAGTCCTTGTTGTGTTGATTACATCAGTGACAAGCTGGGTTCATATGACATCTACGCTCCAGCTTGAGGGGGTGCCGAAATATATGATTTGATTATTTTGAACATGTTGAGAGATATTTGATTCTACTGAATATCTGATTTGATTTCACCTAAATTAGGAAGATATAATATTGTGTACAAATAGAATCAGTGATTTTATTTTCCTTCGTTCTAAATCTTCTCCTGTATTAAAAACCAGTCTGTGTATAAGAAAAATATACGACATATATTTTTATTTTCATAGAACTCCTTCTATACGAATCATAGCAAAATAGGTATTTATAAAATTATAAAACGACGTATATATCTCTCTAGCCTTTCCCTTTTCCTGTTGTTCGAGGTTCTTACTGTTTATACACCAAAGCAGGTCCTCCATCTCTATGTAATGTGCTTAAAGAGTAGACACATCATCTGTTGTTGCTACATATCTTGAAAACTAGATTCTGTCCTTAATATTATCAACTTGTATTAGTATACTTACCTCAGTGGTGATTTAATTCAGACGGCGAGAGTTTGCGTTGTTTCTTTTCACTGATTCTACTATTATAGTATCGGCCTCTCCTTCAATACTTAATATATGGTATCGGTAACATAAAGTATTTTATGAAAATTTTTAGATTATTGACCTTTCTTTGTTTCTTCAATATTGTTTTATTGCATTTAGTTACTCCATTTCAATAACAAGAATTAAGTTTAAGTAACTTCGCATGCTTTTCAAGTTTCTCAATTTTTGGCAAAACAGGCCTGACCGTTCCTATCAACAATTTTCCTAGCATACAAAGCGGTAGTATTTATGTATTCTATCACCATGCGGTCATATTACATTTGATTCGACTGTCATATTATATTTTGTGACCAAACGGCCTTGCTTAGATTGTTTGGGTGAATTTATTGCTGTCAAGATTTATACACTTGAATTGGATCCTAGGACGAACCTCCTTTTACGTTGTGATGATAGAATCCTGAATGAGGTGACAGCCGACTAGTCACATTATAACCTTGAATAGCTTTGTCAGTAATGCGCTTTCCCAGTCATAATTTAAATGTTTTCTTAGTTTAATTTAGGCTAATTGAACATAAAATTCTCACAGTTTGTGTAATTGCAAATAAAATTCAACATTTTTAGAGCATCATTGGATATAAATCCAACCCAAAAAATCTAATCATTTTTAATTCAACCACTTTTTTTAACTCACTTTAACTCAACCCCACTATCATCAACATTATTAATTAATTAAATAATATCAATCAATCATTCTTACACACAACATCAACCTTAATTCACTATTCATCAACTCACATAAGTAGTATTAAACCCGTGCGATGCACGGGAGAATATGGTTCAATAACAATTATTTTCGTAAGTAATTAAAAATTTATTTTTTTGCAAATCAATTGAAAAAATTCACTTATTTTAATATTATTAAAAATTCCATTATAAATAGATTGATGGTATGACCATTCAAAGCGGTATTCACAAGCTAATATTTTTAAACCAAGATCACTGCTGCGTCTGATAGCACAAAATAGAGTTTTCCATTTATTGAAACATAATAGGCCCACATGTATGTTACTAATAGTCATTGACTCTTTTTAATACTCATCAGCCATCACATAGGAAATCACAAGTGGTAATTGAGGCCACATGAATTTTAAAGGTATTTGCAGATCAAAAGGAGATAACATATCACATATAGATCAAAGACATCCTATTTTAAGAAGCTATTAATTTAAAAAAAAAAAAAAAAAAATCAATACAAGTCAAACTCATTATATTTAGATATTATTAAAAACTTCCTTTTACACAACATTTTTGGTGTGAGTCTTAGAAGCTTGATCTCCACACACTAAGATTTTTTAACCACTACGATTGGTTACATGTGATACGGCCACATACAACTGTCCGTGACTGAATACATGATTTTTTAAAAACAGGCCGACATGTGTTAGCGACTGACCTTGACTCTTGTTTATAGTCATCGCATATGAAACCATAAGTGGAAACTACCACCGCTTGAACTTGAAAGGTATTCGTAAATCAGAAGGAGTGAGCGTCAACCGTGGGATCAAGACCTTCTCCCCAGACTTGGCACCAGTAAGTATCTTACACTCGAGCACATGAGTAGATAGCTTTGTCACGACTAAACGTGTTCCATTGCACAAACCCATGGAATGGTCAATGTTTCGTAGCAACATAACTGGAGTGCCCACTTTCAAGTGCAGCGCATGGTTCGGTACACCAGAACATTTGATTGAGTTGAGAAATTCAGGTGCATGCAAATCATGCAAAAAATCAACATTAGAGTCTGATTTGCATGTGCTATCTGAACTCAAATAAGTATGCCCCTCTGATAAGTTTAATGATGTCATGTACTCATTAATAGTCTCGACAACATCAAGGGTATGAGCCAATATCGCTCCATCCTTCAAATAACTTGGATCATCCATGCCCTTTTTATACATCGAAAGGTGCTTTCCACAATAGTCGCGATTGGATCGTCAGAGCTCCTCAAAAGAACATCTTCTGGAATGTCAATAGTCGCATAACCATCATTTGAATAACCTATTGTTCCGTCACCAATACTTGCAATTCATTCAGAAAACTTTCTAAGCTCCTCACATTCACATGCCGAACCAACACTTTGCAATCGCATGTTTTTAGTAAGATGCAAAACAATACAATCCGTCCATAATTCTGATGCATTTATGGTTGCATTAACAATATCTTGACAACTGCCTTTAGGAACCACATGCAATATTTGGCGAAAATCCCCACCAAAGTGACTTTACATCCTATACTATGAATAATTAATAAATGAATACAAGTAATTATAATTGGCATTATTAATATATAAATATTATTAATTATTAGAATAGAAAGAAAATATTCCTTACCTCAGCTTCATTTTTAAGATTAAAGCATGATTTACCATCAACAAACTTGGTGAACACGGGATCCCAACAATTAGGTAAATGTCTCCAGTAAAATCCCAAACATCCATTTCAAATTTGTACCTACAATATGAAATATAGCTCGTCGCTTCAAATTTTGTGTTTGAATTATTTATTATAGAAATTTTGAAATCAAACTCTTAAACCTGAAGAGAGGTGTTTTGATATCCCCATGTTTTTCACAATGATAATTGTTGCCAGAACGTTTCACCTTCTTCGGACACTTTAGGCATGAGATGTACCACCAATTTTGTGATATATTTCTCACTTATGCGCATACCCAATGCTCTCCAATCTATAAAACATATACATATTCTTTTTATATATTCATTTTATGAATGAGATGAGATGCCAAACGAATCATTTAAAATCAAAACAATATTAAAGAATAAATAATATAAGAGTATATATAAGTGAATTTATCATTTTGCCATTAACAAAGTAGTCAAGAGTCTTAACATCAATATTTCCAGCCGCCAATTCATCAAGTTCTGTTTTCTTGGACACAACACTCTCAAGCACTGTTCTAAAAATCGGCCTAGGCGGCGCCTAGGCGCTAGGCGGTGCCCGGGCGCCTCTGATTTATACAAATCGGCAGAAAAAATCGGCCAGGCGGCTAGGCGGCGCCTAGGCGAGCCTAGACGGCCCTAGGCGCTCCTAGGCGGCCTTGGCGGGCTCGGCGGCCAGGCGGTTAGGCGGCGTCTAGGCGGACCTAGGCGCTCCTAGGTGGGCTCGGCGGCAATTTTTTAATTTATTTTTAATTTTTTTATATTTTTTTAAATACTAATTACATTATTTTGTTCTCATGTTTTCTTTAATATATATTAATATTATTATTTGGACTTTGGTGTGTGAATTTATTATATGTTGAGATAATTTTATTTTGTAGGTAGTAAAAATAAATAAAAAATAAGGTATTTACTATTGATTTCTGGGCCCCGACTAGGCGCTCTAGGCATTAGGCACTGGTCGAGCGCCTAGCGGGCGCCTAGTGACTTTTAGAACACTGCTCTCAAGAATTATCGAACCTCCTTCGATACTTGAAAGCCTATATAAAATTCACAATTTTGCTATGAAGCCAACAGTTGGCTCCATAGTGGAGCCAACCTTGTATATACAACAAGTAAACATACCATATTCTCTTATTACTTAAATAACATTAATATAATTTTATTAATATGGTAGGTTTATTTGTTGTATATAGAAGGTTGGCTCCATTATGGAGCCAACTGTTGGCTTCATAGCAAAACCGATAAAATTCATATCATAAATTAATTAAAATAGCAAGAGTAGTATGAAATAATATGCATTGAAATGATGTTAATCATAACTGCATTCAATTCTAAATCTGTTCTCTAACTGTCTACCCATTTGCATAAGAATTTTAGAGTAATACGTTGTTTGTGATTAATATAAATTTCCTAATTATTTGAGCTCCAATGACCTATTCTTTATGTATGATTTCTTAATTATTCGACCATCCTCTGTAACTTTTTTAAGTTCCATAAAAGGGATATAAAGCCAAGTAAGTAGGATTCCTAATACTTTTTCATGAAAACNAACGCGACTCAAACACAAATTAAAGATTCACACATTGGCTTGGTGATATGATTAGGAAAAAAGTAAAAAAAAAAAAAGAAAAAAAAAAACTGAGTATTTATTTTATAGCTTCATAACACGATAATCAGGTTATATGGATAAATAGTCAATATAATACATTTTTTGAGAATAAAAATACATTACCTATCTTTGTAGGCTTGGATTTGTGGCACAAGAACTCCAGTCTCTACCCTCGTGGCATTGTATGAAGTTGAGATTGTTATGTTACAATCTCTAGAAATATAATGGAAAGTTAAAATATATGTGAAATTCTACTATATGAGAAAATATCTAAAGAAATTATAATCTTACTCCCACGATAACTCTCCCATATCTTTGCACGACACATTTGAAGAATCACCACAGTTGGAGGTTTTTTGTAAGTGCTGACATATGATGTAATTTCATTAATATGGTGTCCCCACAGCGAACATGTCATCCGTTTTCCCCTAGTAATTAATTAGGGAATTGAGAAATATAAAGATCAACAATGATTTACAAAAAATCTAATCTAATACTAATTATAATAATAATAATTAACAACTAATAATAACTATTATTACTTGCTCAAGATCCTCAAGGACGATCTCCATCACTTGATTGGCATAACCACGAATGTGCTTAGTTTGCACCTCACCAAGCTCGGCCAACCTTCCAATGACGTCTGCAGAAATAAAATGATATATCAAATTAAAAAATTTAAATATCAAATTCTTAATTTCAAAAATANTTAAAAGGGGGAATATGAGAGAGAAGAGTATCTGGGGGTTGATAGTAATCTCATACCTTTCGGTAATAAAATACGATAAATTTAAATATACTTACCAATGAGAAGAGTGTCACAAATATTTTCGGGAATCAATTCCGAGAGGGTGTAAAGCTATAAGTGTGATCAGGAAATTTCACATCCTCAATTTCAATGCACAAAGTGCGTCCGTTGAAGCAAAAATGATGGTTGGCAGTTGTTGTTTTATATTCGCCCTCTTGCCACTCCTCCAAGTGGTAATTTTTTACAGCATAAATTTGTCCTTCCACAAGAGTCTTCTTGATATCTCTATCATTTTGTTTTATAGTACCTTGAATCCGATTGCCCTACGAACACATAAAAAGTATTTAAATTTCATATGCATCATATCAAATAAAAAACAACAATTTTTTGAAATTAATGTGAGTGTGTATGATGAAACTTTCTGTATCATATGGGTGTATATGAAACTTTCTGTATTATATGCGTGTGTCGCTGAAACTAATGTGTGTATGATGAAAATAGCAATTTTTATGAACCAACACACAATAAACATATCAAATAAAACAAAAATAAAAAAAAAAAAAAAAATTTACATATTGCCGGATATAACTCATTGAGTAAAAGATTTCACATTGCACTTAGGGATAAACTCATTGAATAAAAGATTTCATATGGCCGGATATAACTCATTGAATAAATATGAATTGCACATTAGATAGCTAGACTATGGATATTATACAATATACACACCTCGGAATCATGAAAGATGCACTCAATAAAGGGAATCACGTTTCCTCCATGGGTTGTAACTCTTTCGTACATCTTAATTAGACGAAGTTTAAGAGCCAGTTGCGGCAATGCGTTCATCAATTTTTTGATCGACCCAAAAAGGGGAGACATTTTTTTGAAGCTTTGTTTGTTGAGTACGTATACAATATTTTTTCTGCGATCGTAGTGTTAATCTTATTCAAGATTTATATAATCACATCACATAAAGATGGTAAGATGTGTATATTAATTAATAAGTTAATTATAATCTATATATATATATATATAAAGAGGTTGTTGGAAAAATACATTAATATAAAGTTTGACCAAATAAATATAATGTTTGACTTACTATTAATGGAAAGTTTAAAAAAAAATACATGTGAATCTTTAGTAACAAAATCTGAATCCTATTTTTTTGGTAACTAATTTGGAGATTCTAATGGCAAAATTTGAATTTCATTTTTTTCGTATCATATTTTAATTTTTCTACAAAAAAATTTAAATCATATATTTTTTGGTAACAAATTTGGAGATTCTTATGCAAAAAATGTGTCAATTATTTAAGAAAACAATTCTAAATGCAAATTAACTCAAAAACCGTACAAATTGGATACAAATTTTGGAAACAAATAGTTGTATAGTTCTTAACCAATTCTTCCAATCTTATTGAATAATTTTTTCTTTAAAAAAAAGTGTGTAAATTGGATAAAACCACGTGCAATTTTTATTTTAGAATAAAACTGATATTTGGACGGGATGTACATTCAAAATTGCGTCCACATTTTTTGGTAACAAAAGCGGTTCATCTTTGATATATAAAAATTAAAAAAATCTTAAAATATCCTTAAATATTTAACTTATTTGAGATCAAGATCTGTTAGGTCTTTTTAATATTAGTTATGATTTAAAAGAAAAAAACATTATACAAAATTTCACTATAAATCTCACATTCACACTTAAGATTTCATAGTATTCCTCTAAAATTTGATCATCTTAAAAGTCTCAAATCTTAAAAAATCTCAAAGTGGCACTCAAAATTCTAAACGAATACATATTATATACCTATATCGTCAATTTATAATTATTATTTAATATTATTTACCCGTGCATCACACGGGCCACATACTAGTTGACATAAAGATGGTAATATGTTTATATTAATATTTGATAAAAATGCAATAGAATCATTCTAATTTTTTTGATACCATCTTTATGTAAGTTAAAGAAAAAATCTTTGTTAACAAAATTTATGGTCCAAAATGTATGGTACAAAATCGTTTCTAATTATATTGTTTGCTCACAATATTTGATAATAAATATTTGATAACAAAATGACAAACAAAACGGTAAAACCACTTGACGTATATTATACAGTGAATAAATATTCTCCATGCAAATAATATTTGACAAAATCAATTATACAAACAATATTTCCAATTTTATGCCAAGCAAGATCCACGGGATTAATAAATATCTGCTAATTGGAGAGAGAGAATTTTACAAATCAGTAAATATTACAAAGTCAATTATACAAACAATATGGACCGATTTTATGCCAAGCAAGATCCACGGGATCAATAAATATCTGCTAATTGGATTGGTCCAATTTTACAAATCTATATCTATATCTATATAATGGACGAATCCATTTTACCAAAAATGGACGAAGTTTTCCCGCTTAAAAATTTCCGGCTACAATTGGAAATGTTGTTTGTATAATTGATTTTATCAAATATTGTTTGCACGGAGAATATTTATTGAGCGAGCGATTATCTCTTTGAGATCTTTATTTCCTTGAGTGAGGGCTGTCTGATTCTCGAGTGTGTTGTTTGGGCATTACGGATCTCTTCCATAACTGTTTCTAGGGTTCCGGGTAGGGAGTGATGGAAGCTGGTTCGGGGGAAGGGTTAGGAGATGAGGTTTTGACGAAAATGCAGAAATTCTCTTTGTCGGATAAAGAAGCGGGCGACATTGAAATCAGGGTAGATGATATTAAATCGAGTGAAGAAGAGTGTGGGCGGAGTTTATTTGGGAAAGTTGTGGGAGATCGACGAGCTGGACTACTGGGAATAAAACGAGCAATGGGAGCCATATGGAGAATTCAGCAAACACTGGAAGTGAAGGAGCTCAGTGCGAATTTTTTCCAGTTCATCTTCAGCTCTATCGAGGATAAGAGGAAGGTAGCGGCAGGCCACAACTGGTTATTTGAGAACCAGTATCTCATACTCCAGGAGTGGATGCCAGGACTTACTAAGAACCATGTCTGTTTTGAAGAACTGAACATTTGGGTCCAGGTTTACAATGTACCCTTAAATTGGATGTGCACAGAGGTAGGAATGAAAATTGGGGGTGTGTTTAAGAATGTTAAAAATGTGACTATCTGCAAAGGTGGTGGGGACCTTGGAAGCTATCTTAAATTACTTGTAATCCTTAATCTGAAGGAGCCGATGCCAAGATGCACAAATGTCAAACTGGGTGATCAAAGGGTGAGAGTTGTTTTTAAATATGAGAAGTTGGTAAACTTGTGCTACTACTGCGGCAGAATAGGTCATTTGGATAGAACATGTCAACTAAGGCTTCAAGATATTGAAAATAATAGCCTTGCAGAAGGGCAGTATGGGGAGTGGATCAAAGCAAATGACTTGTCAGGTGGGGGGAGGAATAGTTTCTCTGGCAGCTCAGGGGCAAGAACTAGTGGACTACAACAGAATTCAAAATTTGGATCAAATGTGGAGACTAGCACTCAACCAAATGTACAGAGACCAGATATGGAGACTGAGGAATGTAGAGGTGGAGAGTTTCAGGAGATACTGGAGGGGGAAAAGGAGGGGGAACAAAATAAGGGGGGTGAAGAGATGCAGTTGTGCCTTGCTGTGATTGAAGAAGAACCAGAGCAAGAGGATCAAACCAGTATGGTAAGGGTGGTTTCTGCTACAAATGTGTTGAATATGAAGGAAGCCGAGTCTCTTCAAAGAGAGCAACAAGGAAATGTCCAAATGAGTAGTGATCAGAGGGAAGTCAGGACTACTAAAGGAGCCACTTGGAAGAGAAAAGTGTCTACATCAGGCAGATTGAAGAGACAGGGTGAGGAAGAGCAAGCCAAAGATGATAGTCAGTCACAGAAGAGACTTAGAGAAGTGAATTGGAAGGGCAAGGAGGTCATGGAGGGTGATAATGAGATGACTAAAGGCAAGAAACCAAAACTGGAAAAATGTCAAGGAAAATCAGAGGTGGAGAAGGCCAGCCTTGAGTGGCCCCAATGTGACCAATGAGGGCCATGGTGTGGAACTGTAGAGGGCTGGGTGGGCCCTGTACAGTTTCCCAGATCAAGGATTCAAGAAGAATCCACCACCCTAATATTATATTCCTATCTGAGACTAAAAAATCTCCTAAGTTTACTATAACTGTCTGTAGAAAGTTGGGGTTTGAAAATAGATGGCATTTGGTGGAGCCTGAGGGGACAAGAGGAGGATTATTGGTAATGTGGGATGTGAACACTGAAGTGAGGAATGTGATAGGTAATGAGTTCTGTCTTCAGGTAGAGCTAAAGGGGCCTGGTATGGTTGGGTGGATTTGGTTAATTTTTGTATATATGAGTACTGACAGGGGCATTAGAATGAATCAGTGGGCTTTCTTAGAAGAGAGGCAGTCTTATTGGGGCAATGTTTGGGCCATGGCTGGGGATTGGAATGATATTATTAGCAATGAGGAGAAAAGAGGGGGAAGAAGAAGGTCAGAGTCTAGTTTTCTGGGATTTAGGGATTTCATTATGAAAATGGGGATGCAAGAGGCTGAGCAGAAGGGGGCTTTCTTCACTTGGGGTAATAATAGAGATGCTGAGGGGTATGTTGAGGAAAGGCTGGACAAAGTTTTTACATCATTGGAATGGTCTAGTAGATTCCCTCAGATGGAAGTCTCAAATTTTTTCAGATGTGCTTCAGATCATAATGTTTTGTTGCTGAATACTGACAAGGAAGTGGTGTTTAATAAAAAGAGGTTCTTGTTTGATGGTAGATGGGCTAAACTGGAAGGAGTTAACCAAGCAGTTGAAAGAGGATGGTCTACTCAGATGGATGGCACACCTATGTACCAGGTACATCAGAAGGTGAAGTCCACAAGAATGGCTTTGATGGAATGGAGAAAACCATTGAAAAGGAATTCTGAGGAAACAATTCAAAAGCTGACTTTGAAGATGGAGGAGTTGAGAGGGGAGGGAGGTAATCGAAATTGGGAGGAATGGGATATCACCAAGGCTGAATTAGATAAAGCTTTCAAAGAGGAAGAGAGTTTTTGGAGGATGAAGTCAAGAGCAATGTGGATGAAAGCTGGAGACTGTAATTCGAAATTTTTCCATGCTACTGTGGCTCAGAGAAGAAGGAGGAATACAATCAACTGCTTACTTACACAGACAGGGGAAAGGTGTGAGGGTGAGGAGGCTCTGGTCAAGCACATCACAGACTTCTATTCTACTCTTTTTACTTCGGAGGGCTCTCAGGAGGGGGATTACTGTCTGCAACATATCAATCACTCTATCTCTGATGATTTAAACTCTATGCTCATCAGGCCTATTGAGGATGAAGAGATAAAGGGAGTGGTGTTTTCCTTATCTCCTGACAAAGCACCGGGTGAAGATGGTATGAATGCATCTTTTTTTCAACATTTTTGGCACTTGATTTCTAAAGATGTGTGTACTGCCATTAAGTCTTTTTTCTCATCTGGGATGTTATTGAAAAATTGGAACCATACAGTTGTCACCTTGATTCCTAAATGTCTATACCCAGCCTCTCTTTCTAATTATAGGCCAATTAGTTTGTGTGGTACTTTGTACAAAATCATTGCTAAGTTACTGGCTAACAGATTGAAAGAGTGTTTGAATGAGTGTATTAGTCCTGAGCAGAATGCCTTTATTCCTGGAAGATTATTGCTGGATAATGTGATTATTGCACATGAAGTTTTTCATTTTCTTAACCGGCATAGATCTGGACCTAATATGTTTCTTGCTCTGAAATTGGATATGGAGAAAGCTTATGATAGAGTGGAATGGGATAGCATCAGAAGAATTATGTTTAAAATGGGTTTCAATGCTGTGTTTATCAAGTGGATTTTTGCCTGCTTATCTTCATCTTCATTCTCCTTTAATGTAAATGGGAATATCTGTGGTTTTGTTACACCAACCAGAGGGATTAGACAAGGGGACCCTCTATCCCCTTATCTTTTCCTGTTGGTCTCTGAGGTGTTCTCTGCTCTCATTAACCAGAAAGTTAGAGATGGGGTGTTCAGGGGGGTTAAAGTGTCTAAGCATGGGCCTATGATTACTCATCTTTTATTTGCTGATGATGCGTTGGTGTTTTGTAAAGCTGATGTGTGGCATGTCCAGTCTATTTTGGAGATATTGCAGAAATATAGGAGTTTTACTGGCCAAAAAGTCAATCTGCAAAAATCCTCTTTATTCTTAAGTAAAAACTGCTCTGATGCTGTGAAAACAAGGTTGTGTTCCATCCTTAGAGGTGTTGTGGTCAAGAGATCATCTAAGTACTTGGGCTTGCCTTTGGGGATAGCTGCCTCTAAGAGGGATACATTTCAATTTGTTATTGATGCTGTGAGTAACAGAATGGGGAGTTGGACTAATAAATTCTTATCTGTGGCTGGCAGAGAAATACTGGTCAAGGCTGTCTTAAATGCTCTCCCAATTTTTGTCATGTCCTGTTTTGTGTTACCAGGTGGGGTCTGCAGGGAGATTACCAAACTGATAGCTAAATTCTGGTGGAGCAAAGGGGATGTGCACAGCCCTGGGATGCACTGGAAGGCGTGGGAAAAATTATCATTACCAAAAGATGCTGGAGGACTTGGTTTTCAAGATATAGCTATTATGAACAAGGCACTCATTCTGAAGCAGATATGGAGGATATGCTCCCAAAAGAAGCTACTGGTGAGTCAAGTTCTTAAGCACAAATACTTTCACTGCACTTCTATTTTTTAGGCAAAAAAAGTTCATGGTGCCTCTTGGTTATGGAACACTTGGGCTGGTCTTATACCTTTATTGCTGCAGAATATTAAGATCACAATTAGGAATGGTGCCAAGACAGATATTGATGACTACCATTGGGTTCCTGGTCTGAATGGAGGTAAGCCAGCTTTAAGGGTCAATATTGATTCATCTCTGTTCAAAGTGCATGATCTTCTTTGTAATGGTGGTATGTGTTGGGATGAGAATATTGTCAGAATTCTGTTTCATGAGAGAGATGCTACTGAAATCTTGAAAATCAGAGGGTTAAATCCAAATGGTGAGGACCTGTGGATGTGTAATTTTTCTGTGAAAGGGAAATTTTCTGTTCATGCTGCTTATGTGTCTTTGATGAAAGAGAAGATTTGTCTGTTGTCTGAACCAGAAAGTAGCAAGATGGCTGTTGGAAATTGCAGGGCTAGAAATAAGTGTTGGAAGCTGAAAATTATGCCCAAGGTCAAACATTTTATATGGAGGTGTTTTAATAACATCCTACCTGTTAGAGGGAATCTGCAGAGAAGGGGCTTGGATATCAATTCAGTTTGCACCTTGTGTGGAGAAGGTACTGAATCTCAGGAACATATGCTATTTCAGTGTTCTAGAGCTAAGTTACTTTGGAGATTAGCACCTGTGAGTTGGAGCAAATTGCCAGAAGAGGAGTTCCAGTTTAAGCATTGGTGGTGGTGGCTCAGCTCTATGAGTGTGAATGATGTTTCTGAAGACCGCATACAACTGACCACATACATTTTATGGTGGTTATGGAGGGCACGCAATCTCTGGATTTTTGAGAAGATCTGGCAACCAGAGAGGGAGATCCTTAGAGCAGCAATCAGGGACTGGCTAGATTTCAAAGGAGAAGCAATGGAGGACTGAACAGAAGTTGGGGAGATTAGCCTAGGTCTAGTGTCAGTGGGTTGTCTTCTTAACTTGTTGTTTTTTATTTCTGTTGCATCCTTGTGTTGGGATTTTTTCTGTTGGTTGGTATGTTTTGTTAATGTGCCTTTGTAGCTGCTGGTGAGATGGCCATAGTGATCTTTTTCTTTGGTTGGCTTTCGGTTGTGAAGTTCAGGTCTTGTAATATGAGTTTCTGTTTTCTATTATTGTATTTTGGTTTGTTTGGTTTAGGCATCACTTGTATGTGTATGGCCTCTCAGTGTGTAAGACTCGGTTTCTTGACCGCTTTGTTCCTATTATTCCTGTGGAATGAGATATAGTTTCTGTCGTTTGAAAAAAAAAAAAAAATATAGATATAGATATAAATTTTAATTAACCATCACATTACATCTTCTCTCTCCTACTTTTACATCAATTTAATTTTAATCATTTTATTTTAAATATTATTTTAATATACCCACTAATAACTAAGCATACCAACTTTTTCAAATTTAACCAACCCAAACCAAAAATCCAATCAAAACAAAAACTTCTTATTATTGCAAATGAATACTAAACTTTTATTGTGTGTTGCAAATTTGTCTCAAAACTATTTTTCGGCCAATCTTGCTGAAACGTCCGATCAGAAATCTTGCATGACACTGATGAGACTTGTGTGATACTCAATTTTTCAAACTCCAAGAAAAAAACCCCAAAATTCAAGAACCCTAAATTTGAACACCTTCACAATTGAAACTCTAAAAATGCAAAAACTGAATTAAAATTTACTCGTTCTCCATTAAGGAAAGTTACAAAACCGCCAAGCCTCTCGTTTCCATGCTTCACATAACACTAAAATCGCCTGAAAAGTCCCCGAAAATTGCCCCATCTGCACAATTTTTCAAAATTTGCGGGTGAGCTCTTAAATGTATTCGGAATGTTGGGGGTGAACTCGATTTTTGGGGGTGAAGAATCGCGCCATGGAGAAGAGAAAAATTGCTGCAATTCTTTTTTTTTTTTTCAATTGGGGGAGAAGAACTCGAATTTTTATGAAGAATGGAGCAAAAAACATGGTGATAAAATTCTATTTTTTCTCTTCCCTTTCTCATGCATTTACTCGGACATGCAACAGAGAGAGATTCATGGTCGGGGAGGAGTAAACGTAACGCCCTTAATGCTAGGTTTTGAAAAAGACTAAAGTTATGCGAAAAGGCGAAAGTAGAGCTCAAAGTGGTTTCGGATGCTTTTGATCAATAGGAAGAGGAGGAAAAAAAAAGCTTATGATGAGCATCTATTTAATTGGTACTAAACTTTATTTTTGGTTAATTTGTTGGCATATGATGTGGTAAAAACATGGTGAGGAGTTTAAAAGGTTCAATGTCACGCAAGCCCCATCAGTACCACGTAAGATTTCTGATTGGACACATCAACAAGGATTGACCGGAAAATAGTTTTGAGTTAAATTTGCAACACGTAATAAAGGTTTGGTATTTCTTTACAAAGATAAAAAAGTTGAATTTTATTTACAATTACACAAAAGGTGAGAATTTTATGTGCAATTAAACCTTTAATTTACTGGGCTTTTTTTTCTTTTTCTTTTCTTTTTTTTTTTCTCTAGTTTGTTTTTGGAAGTTTCGGTAATGGTCTTGTCCGTGGTTAAGTTCTTGATGCACTATCAATGAAATTTTGTTAATAAAAAAGGCTTATAGCCCCATCAGACCTTCAAGAGATTGGAATACAATCCGACCACATTATCGTGGTTTTTGGTTCCACCGCCCACTTAACAATGGCATGAGCAATCTCATTATGAAGTCGTTTCGTATGCTCACAGAGTCCGCAGTCTATTGAATCAAAGAGTGTCAGTATATTCGAGAGAATGCCTTCAAGAGGGTGATGTGAATCTTTCGCTATCAGTCCTTGCTCGGCTTCATGCCAATCTCTGGTAACTTGTTGAATCTTCACTCCCAACGTAGCAGCAAACCGTAACCCAAATTGAATAGAAAAAGCCTCAGCCAAAGTTGGAGAGAACGAACTTGACATATGGGATGCAAAAATCGCGACTACAAGACATTTTGAATTTCTTATCCAACCTCTCAAATTAATTTCAGAGTCTCGTACAGCTGCATCACAGTGAAGATAACAACCATTCTCATTTCCTTTCCTTCCCTTCCAAGCCCAGTGGTCGTTTACGAAGCCTCCAACAGCGTCGAAAATTGTGCAAGCTTGGGCCTTGTCATAGTCCTCCACCCATCTGAATCCTTTATCAATCATCACATCAATATCACTTAGACGACTACCGTTCAAAAGAAGATTTCTATCCTGCCACACGAGCTACAGAAACATAACAAAAAACTTGAAGTCCGATTTCCTTTAGCCCTCTGAGATGCTCACAAGCCTCAAACATAGATGTTGCCCCCGCCATTTTGAGATCTCATCCCACCAACCACATCGTTTCCAAAGCTTCTTCACCCACCAACAATCAAAGAAAACATGGTTATCTGATTCCCAGAGCGCCCGGTGTGACAAACGCCACAAAAATAATTTTATTTTAAGATGTAATCACCAGAGCAAACGCCACCATGACGCTAGACCACTTGTACTCGAGGTAGGATCATCATCAATTGAATTTTGAAGAAGGCGATAGCCACTGTGGACTGAATAAATGCCCTTATTTTCAAAATGGCATGTTAGTCTATATGTCATGGCAGGAGAGTTCAAAGGGATTGATAGAGTTTTTTCTGCATCGATAGGAAGAAAAGTTAAATTAATGAAATCTTTATTCTAGTTCTCATGTACACCAATGAGATCTTGTACCTTCTCCAAGCCCAATAAAGGTGGAGTAAAAGTGTGTTCTTGGTTTTAGTTCCTAGTTTTTGTTTGTTATTTTCAGCTTCTTATACATGATATTAGAAATTGTTTACTGATATTTTATTTTGGAATCCTACCACATAAGATTACATTTTCTTATAAATGTGTCTAACGTTGTTCACATGTTTTATGTGAGTTCTTTTATTTTCGTGCCATTTTTTGTATTTCTTGTGTTATGTGTATTTACTTCATACATAATGCATAAAATAGTCAACAATCAACGCTGAAAGTCAACAGATCTCAATGGAAGTCAACGGTCAACACGAAAGTTTACGATTAACGTCAGAGTCAACGGTCAATTCTCAAAATAATATATAATAATTAAAAAAAAAATAAAAGATGAAATTTTAGCCACACATCTTGATCTTTATTTAATGACTAAGATTGAGTCTCACACTCATTTTAAATATATATATATGTGGACTCATCGCACAATGTCGCGCTCCGGCGAGAATAGTGTTTAGTGAAAGAAATAAGGATACATCTTAGCCATCGGATCGGATAATCCAACGGCTAGAAAAAACCAAATTTTTACATCGATTAAGGGTAAATTGGACATTGCCCCACAATCGGAACTCACACCCACTAGTGGACCCCACCACCCCACCCCTTTCTCATACACACGCACAGAACACTCACATATTCACCCGTCACAACTCCAATCAACGCCCCTGCGCCCGCTCTCCCCAGTCAGATCTGCGTCAAGAATAGAACTTCGGCCGCAAATCAGTATCACTAACGAACAGATCAGGAGCACCAGGAGGCCAAAATCCGGCTGCCCCAAAAAGAAAATTACTGACGCCACCGAGCTCGGGCTGTAGCGCCTCTGCAATTGCTGGGAGAAGGACCGCAAAATTGACATCAAAGTCGATGAACACAAAATCGAAACTATAACCGAGGAACACAAAATCGATTAATACGAAATCGAAACCAAAATTGTGAGAATGTGGTCGACTGGTGAGGTCTTCGCAGGGCTGAGAACGGTCGGGCAATTCACCGACGACAAGGACGGAGGCTGTGCGGTGGGGGACATAAGAAAACCTACTTTTGGGTTGTCTTTTTTTTTTAAAAAAAAAATGATAAGTTAGTAGCTGCTATTTCAAAATTTTTAATATATTACATTTTGGTTCATGAGTTAAATTTATAATGTATCAAAAATCTAATAATTGCACAATATGTTCAGTGCATTGCACAATATCACGTTTGGTATGCACATTAAAATATCCGCTATACTGACTGCATATTAGTGTCTACCAGATTGAAAATTAATGTAAGTGTGCATTGCACGCAATGACTAAAATACCCCGACGTGAAAAATCTGAAGTCCACAAATTTACAGGAATGCCACCACTCCTTTGACCAAACCTAGACCATTTGACTGTGTCTAGAGCGTTGATAGATCATATCCAACCACTGAGATTCATTTTTATTTCTTTCACTATGACCCTTTCTCATATGATCTTACTTCTATATATGTATATCTATATATCTATATATATATATACGCAAACATACAAATATATAGGGTCGCGCTCTTGTCCAAATGGTGCTCAGTGAATACACACACACACATATATAAGTAGGGTCGCGCTCTTGTAAGAATAATGCTCAGTGAAAGAAATAAGAATAAATCGTAGCCATCAGATCGAATGATCCAATTGTTGGGGCTCGGTTAGAAACGTCGAATTTATGCAAGTCACAGACTATCTATGAACTAAACCCTAAGCGCAGCGGAACTAGAAGTTATGGTTCAATACGTACCATTTTAAATTTCGCCGACTATGAGACGTTTATGATTTCCGTTGATGGAGATCATCTGAGTCTAGTTGCGCTTCTCGATGTCCAAGTTGTGTGTCATATCGCCTTGGGCCTCGTCAAATTGATGTTAGTCGCACCACGTCGCACAGAGGCTGTCGGATCCTGGCTGGACCGCTGCCGAGTCACTTGGGTCGTTGTCGGGTCGCCAGGTGTAGCTAGGATACGCTGGTCCGTAGGACTGTACGGCTGTGCCCGCTGGTGCACGTGGTCTGCTGGTTCTGCCATGTTTCTTCGCGGACTGCACGGTTGTGCCCGCTGGTGCACGGGGTCTGTTGGGTCTACCATGTTGCTTCGCGGACTGCACGAGTTCTGTCTGGTCTCCTGGCAGACTGCACGGGGTCTGCTGGGTCTCCTCGGGTCTGCTCACGGACGGATGTGTTGGGACAGTGAATGCGCGCGCTGCGCACACTGGAAGCATCACAGGAGCAGTGCACGTGATCAGTCTCGTCTGCGCGCGTGCTGTGCACAATGGGAACGCATGGGATGCGACGGGGCGTGGGTTGTGCGTGCTGGGGCGTGTTGGAAACTCCTGGGACGGATCTGTACGGGTTTGTGCGGGCTGAGCGCACTAGGAGCACCAAGGCTGCAACTGGGACGTGCTGGCTTCGTGGCTGCGAGCGGCTGGGCCCCCGATTGGTGCTATCGTGGTTGTCGGTCGCTACCGGACGTGAGGGGCTGGTCGCCGGTGATTGGGGTTGGTCGCCGGCAGCTCTTACATATTTACGGGGTGGGATATATATATATATATAAATATTTATATATATATATGTATATATATATATATATATTTAGTTCCTTATTCGCCTCAGTTTACCTCAGATTTTATATTATATGACCCGTCATCTTCTCTGTTTGTCCTGGTGGACGACGATCTCGGAGATATCTCTATTGGAATTTCTTAGAGAGAGGGGCGACAACTATGCGTGTATAGCATATGGCCCTACTCCGTCTTAAATCCCAAGAGATGTGATGTATTTATACACTACAACAGGGACCCTAAGGATGTGCTAAATATGAGCTTCCCAAGTTTGGACCTAACTGTGGGTCGAGCCCACTCTGCTCATACTTGAATAATATTTCAGTCAACTGAAGAAATATTATTGCACTCTCTATTTAGCGCTCAAATTACATTTGAGTCTCAAATAATAATTATCCGATTTACCTCCTCGTGTTTAAAATATATTTTTCGTCAATTAATTTAATTACTGATAATATAATTAATTGACATCTTCAATCGAGACTAGTACCACTCAAATCTTTATTATCACATAAAATAAATTCCACTAGCCAAGTTTAACATAATAATTATTCTTGAGCTCATCTCGGGGACATCATCAGACTATCGTGTAACACCCCGCCTACTACTACTAGACTTAATTAAATCAGAGTAAAATTTTACTTTTTAATTTTCTAAAACTCTAACTTTATTTTTCGAAAACACTGTAACTTTCTCGCAGAATGCTACTTAACTACTCACTTACTTATCTCTTTCATGACTCAAACAAATAAACAAAATGCATGCAACGAAATCAAGTCCACTCCGGAATAAGGCACCATGAAAATACTAGAATTAAACATGCATAGTCATATGTCTCATATCTCATAACAAGTCTCATAATGCAGAAGCTAACGACCAAATACATGATCAAACATAATTAGTTCCCAAACATGTTCAAATAAATCTCATGACATGAACCAAATAATCCAATTCGATTTTAATTCGGTCTGAGACAATAGTTCAGTCGGTTAAGCTTTTCAAATGTTCAACTCGACTATTTCAGTTTTAACATTTTGTTCAGTTGGTACAACCGAAACAACTGATGAACAATACTGTGCATTCTACAGCGCGTTGATAAATTTTGTATTTTTTTTTAATTTTTAATGTGCATACACACACACACACACACACTATTGTGCACTTTATTTATCGTTATTGTGCAATGTATTGGACTGTAATGTGCAATGCTTTGAACAGTAATTTGCAATTATTAATTTTTTAATAAATTACATATTTAACCCATAAACTAAATTGTAATATATTAAAAATTTTGAAATTGCAATTAAGTCCATAGGACTTATCAAATTTTCAAAAGCAGGCCCAATTCCAAATCCTAAAATCTAATTTTCCGCTCGCCCTATCCGAGACCCCAAAAGCCGACTTCTATCTTGGTGAACGGAATTCTAGCGATTAAGACCGCGTCCACCACAAACTCCTCCTCCGACAAGGAGGAAAGGCTGCGGATGGACCCTTGCTCGTCGTTTCCTGCAGATGGTGAGGAGAAGAAACCTTGGTACGGGGCAGATGATGCATATCGGGTTTTCACCAAGCCAGCGAGAGGCAACCGCAGCAGCCGATCGCCAAACCACTGGCGGACTCTCGGCAGCAAGTGGTCCGAGCTGCACCCCAGTGCCAGGCCGGGCAACCCATCAAGGTAGAGTGAGCAGCGCACAAGGACCCATCGACGAACAGATGGGTGATGCGTATGAGACCCACGCAGCGACAGGTGACCGGGCGATAAAAACTGAGTAAGACGAGGTTCGCGCGGTAAGCACAGACGACGTCTAGCCACAGACAGTGCGACAGACGATCGATAAGCCATATGGTGCACGACCGCCGAGCCAGCGTAAGAGATAGACAAAACACGACCGCGCGAGACAGCATGACTAGCGAGGTGACGACGCAACTATTAGCGAGAGGACCAGCGAGGCCGCACGATCGTAGGCGGGATGCGCTGGGCAAACGGACCATCACATTGCAATTTGAGAAGACCACGCGAGGGCGTGGGTGCAAGCTGGGAAATGCACGGGCGATGCGTGGGCGGGACTGGGTCATGCACAGGTGAGCACGTGTCGCGTGGGCGAGGCAGCGTGACCATTGCACTATGGGTCGAGAAATTCGGGCGACATGCAGGCCAGTGAAGCTTGAGGCGCAAGAAGCGAGGTGGCAGTGAGGGGAGACGATCACGTGGACGGCCAACGGCCGATGAGCTCGTGTGAAATCTTGCGGACACGTGCAAGGGTGATCCAGGACTCACGCCCGTGGACAGCGCGCGTGCGTGTTCCGTGGACAGCACGCGTGCGTGAGGCGCAACAAGTGGCTGAGATTCTTCTAGAAGATCTTGGCCAATTCTAGAAGACTTACTATTCTATTTTCTAGTTTATCATTCCTAGTTATTTAGGTGTTTGGATTAATTAGCCTGTGCCTAATTATTTATTTTTCTTAGGACTAGAGCATAGGCTTAGTATTTATTTTTTATAAATAGCCTATGTACTCATCTTTAGTTAAATAAATCAATAAGATAAAGAAAAATCGCTCGTCTTGAGCAAAAATCTCTTATGATTAACAAGGTCGTTAAATGCATGTTTTCATAAACTATCGTGTATAAGCGAGGTTGTTAGTGCGCGCTTCTATGCAAAACAAATCCACGATACACGATCTTCATTAGTAGAGCACGACGTCATTTACTTGATGCAGCTGGTACTAAGGAACGCATAAACGATGGATCGCTTAAATCTTTGTGGCGGGCAGAGGCGAATGCCATCCGAGGAGGACGAAAGATGAAAAGGAAGACGAGGAGCTCCGGTGGCCACACGATCTGGATCGTGAAGGAGGTTACGAATTGGCGATCGAATAGCAGGCCCTTGACGTCGGGGGAGGGATTGATGGAGAAAGCCGCCGCCTGATTGGCCGTCGCCTAGTCGGTGGCTACGGATTTTGTGCTGGTCAGTGCCGAATTTGACCGCTAGCAAGCTGCGCTTAGTGGTCGTCGACACCAACGGATGGAAGACGACGACGTTGCGGGCAGAAGGAAGGCGGTGGCCGGCGGCACCGCCGGCGGATCTGAGTGTATGATTGTGTGTGTGCATGTATTTTGTGCGCGTCTGTGAATTTAGAGTGTGTGTTTGTGTGTGTGAGAGGGGGGAAGGTTGTTGGGATTGGTGGAGCCCACTAGGGGTGGATAGTGGATGACTGTGTAATGACCAGAATGCCCTTATTGAGTGGTCAAATTTATACATTTGCCCACGATATGTATACTTATTTACAAAAATGCCACTGACTGTTTGACTATTATTTACTAAAATTCGACTTCATCATAACCATTGATATGATAGATCTAATGGTACAAATTTATTCTTATGTTTTTTCACTTTCTACCATTCTCGTATGATTCCATCTCTCTTTTTTTTTCTCTCTCTCTCTCTCTTTATATATATTAGATATCAATAATAAAACAAAGTGATACAACAAGCATGAAAAGCTAGTTAATAATTCCTTAAAATAAATAAGCTAGTTAAGATGTGGAATAATTCATGAACAATCCAATCATTCAATCAAATCCACACGTGGTTTAAAATTATTTAATTAATTTCTTAAAATAAATAAAATTTGTTACTTATAGAACATATACATTTCTTATAATTAACCTGATGGTAGCCCGACCGCCCATGTTGGGCCCAAATGCTTTGCATAGGAGGATCAAATCCAGAGGGAGAGAACCCTCAACAGCTTTTTCTTTATTTGGAGGAAAGAAAACAAGCTGGTGTCACCTATTTGGCGTTAAACCTTCTGAGACCCTAGAATATAAAGGGAGGCCGTACGGGTGGCAACAGGGCACATCCCACGATTTAACTCTCAAAGTAGTCGAGAGGTCAGCTACAAAAGTACAAGACTGATAGACATAAACATGAAACCTGATTGTAAAAAAAAA
>BKCP01004113.1:882924-894334 GCA_008636005.1 Striga asiatica
AATAATATAGCCCAATTTATAACATAATTATTTCGAATAATAACATAATAAATAAAAAAAAATAAAATAAAAAATAAAAAAAATTGCCGGCCGGCCGGCCGAACCGGACGGACCGGTTCCGACCGGCCGTCGGTTCCGGACGGCTTTCTTGCCGTCCGGCCGGCCTGTCCGGACACGGCCGGTCCGACCGGCCATGCTTTCCGGACGGTCTTTGAACCGTCCGGACGCCGGTTCCGGACGGTCTTTAAGCCGTCCGGACGCCGGTTCCGGACGGGCTTTAAGCTGTCCGGAACCGGCGGCCGGACACGTATTTTTTCATAAATTGTCTGATATGTTTAGAAAAAATGAGAAGGGCAAAATTGTCCAAGGGGGGCGGTGAGTAGTAAAAGGGGGGCGGTGAATAGTAACACCAATAAAAAAAGAACTATTAAGCTTTAATTTTATCATTGGGTCTGGTGAGTGTAAAAGAAAAAGAAGAACCATTGAACTTTAATTCTATCATTGGGTCCGGTTTTGTAACGCTAGTGCCACACTTCCAAAATGAACCAAGTTGGCGGGATAAAATTTTCCCCAAAATTCCAAAACCCGCCACTGAGAAACAACCAATTGGAGAACTCCTAAACCTGAAAAACACGGTGCGTATAATCAATAAGGCTCACCGGAGATATTCAACGGGCCCCGCAATAACATGGGTCGAAAAGAGGAACCGAACCAGCAACAGCAGCTAAACGCAGCAAAGAGGGCGTACAAGGCCGCGGCGGCGGAGGGGAACCGGCAGGAGGAGGCACGTTGGGCCAATACGATCGGGAACATACTCAAGAACCGAGGCGAGTATGTGGAGGCTCTCAGATGGCTGCGCGTGGACTACGACGTTTCCATCAGATATTTGCCGGATAAGCAGCTGCTCGCCACTTGTCAGTCTCTTGGTGAAGTCCACCTCCGCCTTCAACAGTACAATGATGCCCTAAAGTATCAGGTTAAAGAAGAAATTTATGGTTTTTAAAATTTTTAGGCACGTTGTACACCAAATCCGTTCCCCCCCCNTTTTTTTTTTCTTTTTTATTTTCTGTTTGTTTCAGTTTATTTTTGATAAAACATGATTTAATAGCAGGTGCCTGGTTGATATTTCATTTGTTTTGGTTGTTTTGTTGTCTAATGATTAAAGACATCCCTTGTTGAGTTAAAGGCGTTTCCTGAACGCGAGGTTCTCTTTGAACCATTCTTATATTTGCTTATGTTTATGTGAAGTTGGTCTTGGAAGTGCCACGTTTTTGGTACATGTGAAAGCCTGATCCTTAAGCTTATAGATGATGTACTTTTCTGTCTCTGCATTTAGAGAACGATGATATCCTGACCATTTGCTTTGTGATATCTATTTCTTTCTCTCCTTAATAAACATGTCTTCAATTTCAAATGCAATGCAAATATCAGGTTTCAAAATACCATATTTGTTATTCCCTACATAACAGATTCCATTTTTGTTCTTTTTCAATTTTAAATATGTGCAGAAAAAGCATTTAGATCTAGCTAAGCATGAAAACGACCTCATCGAGCAACAAAGAGCCATGACTCAGCTAGGGCGAACTTACCATGAAATGTTTTTGAATTCGGATGATGACCATACTGCAGTTCGGAATGCCATGAAATATTTCATTTCAGCTATGAAACTTGCAGAAACTATTAAACTGGATCCGCTTATGAGAGGTTCCTTTTTGAAAGAGTACGTTGATGCCCATAATAACATCGGGATGCTTGAACTGGATCTCGATAACTTGGAAGAAGCGGAGAGGATTCTTCTCAAAGGACTGAATATATGTGACGATGAAGAGTTCAGTGAGGATATTGATACGCGTAGTAGGCTCCATCATAACCTTGGAAATGTTTACATGGAGATGAGGAAATGGGTGAACGCCAAAAAGCACATAGAAAAGGATATCATAATTTGTAAAAGAATCATGCATCGTCAAGGGGAGGCGAAAGGATATGTCAATCTTGGTGAGCTGAATTACAGAACTCAAAGATATGAGGAAGCCATTTCATCATATCAGAAGGCTCTCGAACTTGCAAAATCATTGGAAGATGAGCATGCATTAGCAAATCAAATCAGACAAAATATTAGAACTGTAAGAGAAGCAATGGAAGTGATGACTGAAATAAAGAAAGAAGAGCAGAACCTTAAGAAGCTTGAAAGGATTACGGAAACTGCCAGAGGCACAGAAAATGAAAGGAAATGCTTAATGAAACAGAATGCATCACTTGACTGCCTTGTCGACAAAGCAAGGATGATCCTTTTATGGATAAAAGTATGTACAGTTTTTCTTTCCTTATCCTCCCTTCTCAAACATACACATGATTTGTTAGATGATGATTGGTGAAGAAGCCTTTCTAAGATATCAAGTGGTTGTCACTTGCTAATCCAAGGAGGTTGTATATTTTTACTTTTGTCTATTGCCTGCTTGCCAAATCACTGACATGTTGCATGGATGAATTATGCATAGTTTCGTGAATTTGGGAAAAAGAAGAAGAGGTTAGCAAGTGAACTGTGTGACAAAGAGAAGCTGGGTGACTCCTTCTTAATAGTTGGGGAGTCGTACCAGAAGCTACGTCAATTCAGAAAAGCCCTTAAGTGGTTCCAGAAGGGTTGGGAAACCTTCAAGTCGATTGGGAACTTGGAGGTAATTAATCTTACTAGACCTCCTGTATATGTTCATTTTCAGTAGGAAAAGTCTCCAGAGGAAATTTACATTCTGTAATATTTCCAATACTTTTATCATTGTTACAGTCTGTAGACTATGTTCTGTGATTCTAAAACTTTGTCTGGTAACAGAATATTGTGCATTTATTTAGTTTTGGAATGCTCTACCTGTAAGTTTTTATGGAATCTTGTTTCCTAAAACATAACGCTTTCAGGGACAAGCCTTGGCTAAGATTAACATTGGAAATGTTTTGGACTCAGATGGTGATTGGGCAGGTGCTTTAGATGCTTATCAGAAGGGGTACAGGCAAGTACCTTTACCTTTTGTTTGATGAAAATTATTCTCTTGTATTTGCATGTTCATTCATTCCATTTCCTATAGAATCCTACTCACTCATTTTAATACATATACAGACGTACATACTGTCTATTTCTATTTGGCACCTGCTGTTCCATCTTTTTTATCCTACTGTTATTTTCCGTATGGTCCATCTGTTAATGCTTCTTTCCTGCATTTATAAGCTGATACACTTTTTTTGTAATTGGTGCGCTACTTCGGATAAGACTAGATGCCTTTTTTCATTCTTATACATTGGATCTGATTATATACTCATACACATCCACTGATTTTTTTTTTTTTTTTTTANTAGAATCTTGAAATGAAAAAAAAATTAGAAAAAATGTGATTGGTAGTTTAACATATGAGCAGGGAATAGTGGAATTTGCAGGAAAACATTTAACAATGATTAGTTCACTTTGTTCTTTTCTGAAAATAATAAGTCAATGCGGTTAATGGGAAAAAAAATTGAAGTTGTGAAACCATGTCTTCTGAATAGTTTCATAACGAACTTCATTTTGGGGTCACATTTTATTTTTCTAGTGGAACAACATTAAGTATTTTTGTGCCCTTGCAACATTTTCTTTGAGAGAATATCCAGTTTTTCTGGTTCCAATCATTGCAGCCAAGTCTGCACAGAGACCACGTCAAATGAAGTCATTTGATTATTGCACAAATTGTTACTCAAATGTGATTAACTATTTATTTCTTTTATGACAGGATTGCCATTGATGGAAATCTTTATTCCTCGCAGATTTCTGCTCTTGAAAATATACACTATAGCTATATGATTCGCTTTGATAATGTTGAAGAGGCCAGGTAAAATGTGTTATCAAATTTCCCTAAGAATCAATTATGATATAGTGTGAAAGTGAAAACAGATTGTGCCTAACTTTTCTTATATTGCCAGTTTCAATATGACACCTTCATTTTTGTTAAGAGTGTGTATATAATCTATGGCTACTTTTCAGGAGAACAAAATTGTTGATTGACAAATTGAAACAATCCAAAAATGGAGGGTTTGAGCCTGAAGGTTCAAGGGACTGCTGTTCTGAAACTCAATTGGATAACCCATCAACCGATGACAGGTCTGATGGTGGTTTTTCTCAGGAAAGTGGTAGGCTAAGTCCTCTGGTTGCAAAATCTAGTGATCTCGATGAATTATTGGATGACGACATGCCTTTGGTATCACTGCTTCAATCCAACAGAATCATGGGAAAGCAGAAAACTATTAGTGGATTTGCAACCAATGCTATCACCAGACCAAGTGAATCCTCTAAAGGGAGCTTGTCCACGTCTGCTGGCAGTTTAAACCGCAAACGCATGCGGGTGATCCTTTCTGATGATGAAGATGAAAAGGAGGATTCTTGCTGTGAAAGACTGGTCTGTGAGCATCCAGTTGAAGGCATTGCAACTTCTGATGAATGTAAGCTGCAAATTATGCTTAGTTTTCTCTGAACTCTTAGTATTGAGATAAGATCATTGAACCTAGTCCCTTATGTTGCAGTTACCAGAAAATTTCCCAATTGTCCAGCGAATGAGGACCAGGTGATGTATAACTTGACAACTGAGTTATTTAGTTAATGATGTTTTCCTTCTTAAGCAACAGTTATATATTACTTCTTGTGTTCTATAGGATGTTTCACCAGTTGCCTCAAGATGTACTGTTGGTTCTCCTCTTGCCAATCTTGAGAATAGTGCTTGTTCCTACAAATCCAGAAGTTCTAAATTAGGCTTGCAGGACAGTAGACATTTTAGAGTTAATGGAACATGTGAAGCTTTTGTTAATTCTAAAGATCATGGAATGGACAACAGTGTCCATATGGACTCCAGCAACTTCTGTCAAAATAGGATTTCCAGCTCACATCTGCAAGCGTGCTGTGATAAACCTTGTGTGAGTACGATTATTGCTTTTACTTAGCTCGCCTGTAAATTTTTAATACTCATTGTCCTCTTGATAAGGAAGCTTGGTATGGTTAATATTTCTTTAGCAATTTACCTGCATACACCTAGACCGAGTTCCAAAGACTGAGACGAAACAAAACCTTTTGTATTCCATCAATATTTCTTGTAGTAGTGATATTTATCTACAAGTACATGGTTGGTATAATTGTCTATTGCTTGTCTACATATGTATTTTGTAACTAATGTTGCTGTAAACTTGAGGTTTTTCCTAATATTATTTTTTGTTTCACTTGATGCGTATTGCAGCAACACATCATTTTCAGAATTGATAATGAATCTGTACATATGGATCTCGATTTATATTGTACTGGCCGTAAACTTGACTTGGAAAAGCTGAAGGTTGAGTTGGCATGCTTGTACTATTTAAAGCTTCCCAGAGAAAAGAGATCAAGAGGCAAGTAGCAACTCTAGTTTCTTGATTTTAGTTTGCTTGTTTGTTGATCTTCGTCTGAAGTAACTAAATTTTGCAATGCTCAGTAATTTAATAATTTAACTGAATTGACTGATTTGGGTATGCTCATTGAGTAATGTACAAATACCATCATTTTATAATCCAACTTTTTGAAGAAATAATTGGAACTCTAGTATTTGCTAACTTTCTTAGTAGACTATGCTCTAGAAAAGTTATCATGAATTCTCATAAGTTATGAATTCCTCATATATTTGATTAAAATTACCTATCATTATTAGCTCTTTAAAGTGTGAAGTTTCGGAACTTATCTGCTCCTGGAGCTTTGATTTAAGAATGAGTGCCATGGCGTAGTTAAATATAGAGCCAACTTCGATCTCTTACTGCACTTTCCTATTATTTCACTTTGTAATACAGCTTTCAATAACTTAACTTATTTGATGGGGATGGAAGATTATTGATAAGCCGATAATCGATATGCTTAATCTTATTTATGAAGTTTCTACTTCAATAACCATGTTCGTTGCTGAAGATATGCATCAATAGCCACTGATAACGATGATTCTGTGTCACCAGGATTGGTGCCAGTCATTCAACACATGAAGTATGGGGAGGTGGTTCTTGAATCTATGGAAACACTTCTTAGCATAAGAGAGCATGCACAAGGAGAGAACTGGATTGAGGTTTCTGTTGGTGGTATGGTTTTGAGCCCAAATGAAGCCTTTTGCTGTCCAGCTACTTTTGATTTTCTTATACTCAGTACTCTCTTCTCTGTGGTCAATTCCTAGCTAGTTTGAATAGGATGTTGATGTCCAACGCAACTGAATTGAAGATATTAATGGCTTTATTTCTTAAGAATTAAGTGACTTCTGAAACCCAATTCTTGTGGAACAGGAGGCCAAAGAAATTTTGACAACTTAGAGCATGGTTACTACTCTTAAAACAGATCTTGTTGCAACTTGGATTGAGCATTCTTAAGATCTTTCTATTTTAATGCTATCATTGGTTAATTGATCTGGATATTAGAGACTGGCACTCGTTATCAATATTACCAAGTTATATATTCTTGTAATCCAACACCCAACTGCTGCTTTTATATTTGTAAATAGAACGAACGTGCCAGTTGCTACTAGGTTCTGAACATTTGATTTTGATCTTTTGGAAACACCCTATGTATAGAGTCGCATTATGGAGACCTAATATGCTAAAAAGTGTGCTTGTTATGGTAATTCCACCTATTAAAAACCTGGAATGAAGTATATTCTCTCAATTGACGCCTTCTCATGTGGGGCTAGGGTTGAATGCTTCGTTTCTTATGTATTAGGCATGTGTAGCTGAATATGTAGAATTAGAAACTTGAATGAAACTGAAACTATAAATTTTTTCTGCCTTTTTGTACTCAAGAATATACAAATGATTATGTTGAGTGTCAAATCATGATATATAAGCATGTTATCGTTAGCATTACTGTTTTGTCAAATGCACATGATGGACTATTTTGAGTATTCAATTCTGGATCTTCTATTGTTGATGTTTATTGTTTTATATAAGCTGAAGAGTTCTCAATACAAGAGAATGTATATCCTTTAGTTCATTTTGTCAAGTATATAATACCCATTGGCAAGTGCAATGCACGAAACAGAGCAGGTGATGCCTCCTGAGACAATGTGGTTCTCTAGAAAATTAATGTCTTGAGTTTTGGATATGTTTGCTATTTAACCTAGCTCACCATTTGTTTCATTCATAAAAGTTATGCAAAATATTCTTTGTTGATGCTGTCTTTTAGTCCAAATAGGAGTATCCATATAATTACTTATATTTTATAGAATAATTTTGTTATTGAGCACACTCAAAGATAGTCTTATTTCTCATGAGCAGTTATGGTTGCAAAACATTTGTTGAAACTATACATTAACTGCTGCGAGGAATTATCAGAGTCACCAAATTTGGATGTGGTTCAGAAATTGTATAACTTAGAGGTAAGTTCTAAATTAGTTGTGGTTCACATATCATGGACAAATCTGGTTGAAATGATACACGCATATGCTGACACTAGCACTAAATATTCAAGTAATTATTGTCATTTTTTGTGATGAACATTTTAACAGGTGTCTGAGGATGAAATTATGGTGTCTGATTGTCAATTGCGTGATGTATCAGTAGCACCATTGTTGAATGCTCTGCAAATGCACAAGACT
Organism: Striga asiatica; assembly: GCA_008636005.1. Classification (NCBI taxonomy): domain Eukaryota; kingdom Viridiplantae; phylum Streptophyta; class Magnoliopsida; order Lamiales; family Orobanchaceae; genus Striga; species Striga asiatica. The sequence continues at coordinate 890,529 of BKCP01004113.1, forward strand.
GTTGCTGTTTTGGATCTATCTCATAATCTATTAGGTGCCTGTTCTTCATTCCGTCATCCACAAATGGTGATTATCGTAGTCAAAGTCTATCTCTTATCTTCATTTTTCTTGTGTTAATATTTTAGGAAATGCAACCATGGACAAACTTAAACAAGTATTCATATCATCTGGACAGAATTATGGTGGGTTAGTTCTAGATTTGCATTGTAATCAACTTGGGCCAGCTGCTTTATTTCAGGTTCGTGATTTTCTTACTCTCATACAGAGTGTTCATTTCTCGTAGTAAATATATACTTTGTAAGAAAAAGAAATGACTCCGTGAGAATTTGCAGTCAAGACTTGAGCATCCAAAAATCTGAAAGTTATAAGAAATTTTGGTTTTACTTTTTAGCTAGGAATTGGTTCTGTGGGCCTCGAGCTACCGAATATGGAAAGCATTGGTGTTTTATCATGATAAACAGTGCAAATTATTGCTTACACACACACACACACACATGAGTGGAGTAAGATCCACATCATGATTTTGAAGTTGCATCCAAACCCCAGAACGCATCTTAAGATTTCATATTTTGCTTGTAATCCTTTCAAATTATTTTGGGGCTGCCAAAGGGGATGAGAAACAGAATAGATAAAAATTCAGCCTAGAATGCTAACTACTCATGTCTGTGGTTAAGGTGCATGCGTAGTAAAGTAAAACTTTATTCTACTCCTTAAAATATCATATTAGGATAGAAAGAAATCTAGATGAATAATTATTAGATCTCAGTTTCTCCAAAGACCTATAACCTACTACTTTTTATTTCCTGTCTTTTAAAATAATGATTATCCATGAGATGAAGATATGGAGGGTTTGTGTCTGACTGGTGCAAGAAATGTGGATTAGATACTAGATTAATATATGATATAACCAGGTATAGGAAACATGAATACCCTATTGATTTTGCAGTTCCAAGTTTCAGGTAATATCTAATATTGTTTTCCAAGAGATGAAATAGCTGAACATTATTTTAGGATGCTGAAAGATTGTTTTGTGGTAATTTTAATTGTAAATTCTTTTCCTGTGTACAAGATGCAGAAAATATTGTAAGAGGGTTGAGTGTAAGAAGTTTGCACAGTAGTTATTACTATTATATTTGATCCTTATTGGAAATAAATATATGTAGTACCTCTTATAATTCACTCTGTTTGACTAATATGTATGATTTTCACGGAGCCTTGCTTCCCAGTGACTGGATGAGTGACCTGACATATCCTATTGTTCCATAATTCCCTAAAATATCAGATTTGTGAATGCCCATTACTCTATGCTCGATTGGAAGTTCTCAACATCTCTGGGAACAACTTGTCTGATAAATGTGCATCTTACCTGTCAACTGTTCTCCGGAACTGCAAAGGTAAAACTCTTGTTACTCAACTCGATATCCCTCTATTATTAAACGTACAGTAAGTTGTGTTGATTTGTTAAAGTTCTCCTTTTACTGATAGAAAAACCAAGATAAACTAAGATATCTCCAGTAATGTCCCTGTCAAATTTGAAATGAATTAAAAAATATCCATAGGCTGTGGTGGAAATTTCGACTAGTTCTCTTTGTCCTCATAGAGAAATTCCCTGCTTCGCAGCTCTATATAGTTTGGACATAGGGAACTGTTCAATCACATCAAGAACAATTCAAATGGTTGCTGATTCACTGGATTCAGAATCTGTACTTGAGCATCTTTCTATAGGTAGCTTCTAAAGTCTGACTTAATTTCAAGTTGATAACTTTCCTTTGCACTGAATAACAGTTCGGAAACTCTTCTTCTAAACAGGACACAATCAGTCTGTATCTGGAAATGCGTTAGTGAATCTTTTGACCAAGCTCGCCACTTTAAAACGGTCAAATAATTTGTCAATTTTATATTCCTACTGATGTGTTGTATTTTGGTGGGTACGATTCACAAATTGGTAAAATTTGCTTCTTACAGGTTTCAAGAGCTCAATCTAACTGGGATAAAAGTAAGCAAGCCTGTGGTGGATAGCCTTTGCAGACTTGCCTCCAACTGTTGCTTGTCAGGATTGCTGCTGGGGAATTCTTCTATTGGAACTGTGAGTTATTTGCCTTCCTTGTATTGCGGTCTATAGGTACTGTAGTACTACTGAGGGTATATTTTTCTTTCCGTAAAAAAGTTAATGCTATATGAGTTCTTTAAACCCAGAGATTTTGTTTCAGTTACCTTTGTGCTTAATCTAATCATTTGAGGATGCTCTCTCAGAAAGGTGCAGTACAGTTGATTAAGCCATTATCCAAGGACACCCAGGATTTGGTCAGACTCGATCTATCATTCTGTGGGCTTACTGGCAATTGCATTACTACACTCAGAGATGAAGCATCTTTGGTTAGCGGGATTCTCGAATTGAATCTTGGTGGAAATCCGATGATGAAAGAGGTTTGTTTATTTGTATTAACTTGCACATTTGAGAGTTGAGACTTTATTAAGCTTGAACAGACTTATTGTCCCTAGCCACTTTTATAGTCATGCATTATAAAACATATTTTACACAATTAAGCTTCAGCCTTGTCGCCTCTAGTGTTGAGTAAAGTTTCATCACAACTTGCATTCTTGCAGACTATATGTTTTCTTTTTTTACTCGATCATCTGGGTCGGGCGCCTATTTGTTTAGACAGTACATTTGATAAAACTGTCATTCCCAGAAGGAAACGCATAAGTTGGTTCTAAATTTTTTGCAATTAGCAGTGTGCATTTGCTGTTCATCTGAAGGTATTAGGATAAATGACTAAATGTACTTCCATGACTTGAGATGGCCACTTATCATTGTTAAGAACCTAAAAACCACATACATTTACAGGGATGCAGCCAGTTGGTATCCATACTCAGCACTCCTCAGTGTTCTTTTCGAGTTTTGGTCCTCTGTAAGTGCCAACTCAGCCTTGATGGTCTCATCCACATACTTCAAGCACTATCAGAAAATCATTCTCTTGAAGAACTCGATCTGGCCGACAATGTGGGTGTAAATGAAATCCAAGCTCTAACCGACATAGATGAAAACCAGCTCGAAATTGCCGACAGTGAAGATGAACTTGTAGATTCAGAAGCTACTTTATCCACCTGGAAAAATAACCCCATCCACACAACACCTGAGAAATCAGTTGCCTTTTCAGAATGCGAGCCCATACAAAAGCTTTCTGATTGTATAAAGATGGCTGGGAAGTTAAGATTGCTCAATCTTAGTGATAATGGATTCCCGCAGGAGATTGTGGAATTGTTGTTTTCTGCATGGTGCACGGGCGCCCGATTTTGTGTTGGCCGAAGGCACGTTGATGAAAAGGTTGTCCATTTCTCGGTTGAAGGGAAAAATTGCTGTGGCGTTAGGTACTGCTGCAGAAAGATTTGAGCACCGCTGGATTTTTGATGGCTTGAGCCGGAAAGCGTGACAAGAGTTCTGTTGAATGATGTATGAAACAAAAATTTCAGTTGAACTTATTTTTATTTACATCTGTGAGATGCTTGAAGATGTACACGTGAACCATGGATTAGGGTGACAGTAATGTATGTAAAGGTAGATTATTTATGTAATTTTATTGTTCTTATGTCGTCTCATCTATACAGTACTAACGTAGTTTTATTTAAGTCAGTGTTTTAAATAGCGCGGAATGCTATAGCACATTTTTATCCAAAACTGCACTTTCCATAAAAATGTATGCAGTTTACGCTATATTTTGCGCTATTTACGCAATTTACACTATTTAGATAATTTTTACTTTTTAAAGGCAAAAAATAAAAAATAAAACAATAAAATACAAAAA
>BKCP01004113.1:911873-922809 GCA_008636005.1 Striga asiatica
TCCGTACGAACTCATCCGAACTCGAAATCGAGTTCCGCTTTTTCCTGTGTGTAGCTAACAAGCTCCTCTTTCCATTAATGTGATCATGCTCAATAACTTTCCAAAATCCTGCTCTTCCGAGATTTTCGACCGTTCCTTTATTTTACAAATACTCGAAAAATACAAGAAAAATATACAAAATTCCACACAAATACTTAAATATTACAAATTACTAAATAAAACTAAAAACTACCCAAAATCCCACAAACTTACTAAAAATACATAAAAATAATAATAAAAAACATTAATAAAAACATAACAAAAATAACACTAACAACCAACAAAGAGAGGTTCATTTGAGAGACTGGAAAAAGTTGTCTTTACCAAAAGCTAATGGTGGCTTGGGTTTTCAAGATATCTGTCTATTCAACAATGCTCTGATTTGTAAACATTTATGGAGGATGAAAACTAGGCCTCATCTTCCAGTAAGTCAAATCCTTAAGGGTAGATATTTTCCTTCTGGTTCTTTCTTTGAGGCTGGGAAGAAAAATAATGCATCTTGGCTTTGGAACTCCTGGATGGATACAAAGACTATCTTTGAAGCATGAATCAGAATTAAGATTGGAAATGGAAGAGCAACTAGAATCCAGGATACATTATGGATTCCTATAGAACACTAACTTTAGAGGCCATTGATTGTGTTTCTCGGTTTTCTCCATTTTTCTTTTCGTTTTTGGTGTGCAAATGGGAAGCTTCGGGCGAATATAATTTCAAGTAAAAATTGGCCGTTCAAGCATAATTAATTAGAAGTCGCGCAAGCAGACCACTAGCTCGCCTAGCACCCCGCAGCACACTAGTTGCACGCCCACATCGACCCACACACGCCCACAGCACACCCGCGCAACCGGCTAGCAGCGCTAAGCAGGCTTAGCGACCGTAGCGAGGTCAGAAGCTCCCAGCGTCCAGATACTAGCGCCGCTAGGCACGAGAAATCTAGCGGCACTGCACAGGCTTAGCGACCCTGTAATGAGGCCAAAACCCACTGCCCAGACGACCAGTACCGTGTCGTGCAGGTAGTAACTAATTTACAGGAAAAGGGGGCCATGGAATACACTATTGTGGTAGCCGAAACGGCAGCTTCCCCTGCTACATTACAATACCTTGCTTCTTATACAGGAGCTGCTTTGGCTGAATATTTTATGTGCCATAAACAACACACTTTAATAATTTATGATGATCCCTTCAAACAAGCCCAAGCTTATCGTCAAATGTCTCTTCTATTACGAAGACCGCCTGGCCGCGAAGCTTATCTAGGGGATATTTTTTATTTGCACTCACGCCTTTTGGAAAGAGCCGCTAAATTAAGTTCTAGTTTAGGTGAAGGAAGTATGACCGCCTTACCGATAGTTGAAACTCAATCGGGAGATGTATCCGTTTATATTCCTACTAATGTAATTTCCATTAGCCTTATCCCATTCTCGCTTTCAGGTCGAATGGCGGGCATCTCACTTCCAGATTGCTTACTCTTTCCTCCTTCCTTTTAGTCAGGAGTTCAGTCGCTTCGCTCGGTACTATGCACTGGTCAATTAAAGCAAGAATCCTGAAGTCAATTTCCTTTGCTGAAACAACTTTTTGAAAGCTACCATAGGAAGGATCTTAAAGGGAAAGAAAAGATGAAATAAGAGCACGAAAAAAGCTATGAAATTCTCGACCTTCTAACGCACGTTTTCTTATGCCCATGAGTGATTAGACCTCGAAAAAGAAGAGAAAGAAATACCGACTTTTCTGTCTTTTAATATCCCAAAGAGGTCAGAAAAAGGGCAAAAAAGGTATTACTTATTGTGAGATTCAAGATCACCTGGGGTTAATCAACTATTTGCGAGTGCAATAGCCGCAGGCAACGAGACGACGACTCTTGTCTATGTCATCAGTATCGTGAGGGACCGAGAGGTCGGGATAGAGGACTGTTAGCTACCTTAAAAAGAGCCGGTATTATCTATCTAGTACTGAGCGACCATCTGTATGCAGACATTAGACGTTGTGCATTGGTTCGACTACCTGCGTTGGTAAGATCGGGATAGGGTCGGCCTATCAATCTGAGCTTAGGACGCAGACTAGAAACGACTGTGAGCACCGCAACACGGTCATACCATGAAGAACTGTGGCTCCATACCCGAAATGATGTGGAATCGATCTCTACGGGACTTCGCTTGAGAAAGAATGAGAATGAGAACAAGAGGGAATGAACAAGACTGGAACGAGAAAAGTAGGATAGGAAGGCAAAGGAAGAGATAAGAGTGGCAAGGCAAGATTTATCAGACAGCTTTGCAGGTATTAATAGGGGCGCGCGTGACAAAAAGAGGGGAATGGTTTCCCCCCTTTCTGGACTTCCCCCCTTCCCCCACTCGTTCACAGCTCGGCAAGTCTGCTCACTTCTGCTCGTTCGACATACTTCCAGAGCATGCCTTCACTGCCTTCCTTACTTCTTGGGGGGTAAGAGCAACATGTAGTTCATATTCAGCCTAGCTAACTACACCACACCTCTGTTTTTGGGCGACGGTGTGGGCTAGGCTTCTACTCCTACATGTCACTCTTACCCCTAGGCATTAGCCACTCGGCCTTACCGGCCCCGAAAGGCCTTCGCTACAGGCTACCCACCCGGGCAGTCTTCTCTTGTTTTCGCTTTCAACTAAAAATTTCTTTCCCGCAAGCGAAGCCCCTTAGACGCGAGCGATTCCCATTAGGGGAAGGTGAACAGGAAGCAGACTTGGGGACCCTTACGCAGGAGGTTAGCAGATTTTCTAGGTGTTCCGGGTAATGCGGTTAAAGACAAGCAATAAGGAAAAAAAGAAGGCAAAGAAGAAAGATAAGCAAGGAAAAGAGCTCAAAAGAAGTAAAGAAAGGGCTCATCTCTTAGTTTCTTAGCTCGCATGAGTCATATGATTCCTCATGCTCTTCTTCTCTGATCTTGAATTACAGACAAGTTTACAACCTTGTCTTCATCCGCTAGCTACAAGAGGGAATAGAATGTAAAGCCCTTACTGGATTGGTCATCGGATTCCTCATCCCGAGAAAACCAGTGACGTGTAGGTTTTCCTTGTTGCTTCAAGACTGCTCCTATGCCATCGCCTGAAGCGTCAGTCTCAATGATGAAAGGCTCGTTAAAATTGGGCATGGCCAGAAGAGCACTGGATATAGACTATAGGGTCTCATCCCTGCTTCAACCAGAGACGGGGAGAGGGCATCGTAGAATGAAATGAGCCAATGCGAAGTGCTCTCCTTGTCTGCTGCCCCTCTTCCTCCAAAGCATTCAAATCTCTGATGATACCAGTTGTTATTTTATTGAATTTGCTTCACTAATAGGATCCCGATTTGACTTTGATTGTTATGGACTAGTACCAAGATCGAGTCCTAGACAAGCGGATCTAATTTTAACAGCCAGAACAGTAACAATGAAAATGAAAAAAATTGCAAAAAGAATCAAAGTGTAGGTTCGAGTCCTCTTTCTTTTTTCCTATTCTTTTTTATGAGCAGCTTTTTTTTAACTTCTAATGAAAGGACTTTTTCTTCGATTTTTTCAATAAAGCCGACCATTTTTTTTTTTTTTTTTTNAATCCCAAGTCTTTGCTATTGATGCTACATAAGCAGTCTTTGTGCTCTTCGGTGAATCGTCTTCTTCTGCTTTTTTGAGCTCTATTGTTTTCTTTCTCATTAATGGACTCTTGATGTATACGAAGGAGTGCGGTTCTTTCGAGAAATTCCTACCTCTCTATCTATCTCTGAGATGTTTGGATTTTTCAAAACTGCATGGGCATGCGCCTGTTAAGCCAAAGAAGGTTCTTTTATCATAGGAGCAAGCTCAATTTCTTTTATCCAAACTGTAAAGATCAATCAATTCAGCAGGCAAAAGAAAGCCCTCTACTTCTTTGTTAGGAGAGTCATTCTCGTCTTGTTGTCCATATAATCTAACTCGTATTTGAATCCCTAAGTCTGCTAGTTAGTGAAGAGATATTTCGAGTTTCAGTTTGAAGCCCAAAATCCGCTAGCGCGCCCTAGTGCCTGCTCGCGGGCAGATTTCAATTTTTTTATCTCGTATTTGCTCGGTTTTTCGAGCCCTATATTGGGATGTGTTCCAAGACCTAGAGGATATTCCCCAAAACTCGCTTTTCTCCAGTTTTCTCCATAGGTTTCGACTCTTACACTTAGAATTTCATCTCGATTTTCTTCTCTATTTTTCTCGGATTAATCTTGTATCTCAGATTCGACCTCAATTCCGTTTTAATAGTAAGTTTTCTCTTCATCTAATCTATGAATATGATTGCTTGGGTTAATTTGTTGATGTTGTTGAATTTAATATGAGTAACTAATCCGATTTTCTAGGGATGGGGGATAATATTTTGAATTCGGTTGTGATTGTCGTGCTTGTTGAATCGTTCAATTTATGTGAGTTAATTTGAAAATACGGTTTTTGATCTTCATGCTTGAATGTTGAATATTGTTGAAGAGTGACACTTCAATTTACAATTGGTTCCCAATTGAATATGTTTATTCTCGTGTGTTGTTTTCAATATAATAGACTTGTCAATTAACCACCTTCTAAGTCTATTTTATCGACTCTTAGAATTCAAAGGGAAGGAGTCGATCGATCTAGGCTCGAATAAAATAGGCTTGTTCGTAACTGTATTGCCTATGTGTTAAACGACTCGTTAATTTGTCATTCACATTTATTCTCTTGTTACGAAAAGTTATTGAGGATAAATCTCTGAACGAGTGGCTTATTTAAATCTTTTAACTGAACGATCACTTGCCCGTTAATTGGATTTCGAATGAAAACAATTATCCCCGACTCCCTAGATTTTATATCACTGTTGATTGATTGCTTTTTCTTTGATTTCTAATCTGCGTTTCTAAACTTCTTAGTTGTTAGTTAAAATTCAAACCAATCTTTGAATTAGGATGTCTAGGAAGTTAATTTCTTCTTTTTGTGCTTGAATAATCGTGCATTATAATCCAGCTAATCTTCCTAGAGAGATCGACCTGGGGAATGAATCATTCGGTTCGAATCTCGGTAAAAATAACATAATTTGCTACAATGCCAGTCGGGTTGTAGGGCAACAGCGTCCTAGTACTTTCTCGCGCCAGTATCCCGCGCCCGCAGCATACTGCAGCACTATGAACACTGTCTCTGCCGCACCCGTGCGCCCTCATCTCAGCCCCCGTGCGCCCTCACCGTCCCTGCAACGCCCGCTCGCTCGCACCTCAGCGCCCCAGCGCCCGCATACATGCCCAGTGCCCATGCACACCACTGCAGCGTACCATGCTCCGCAGCGACCGTACGCCATACCAACAGCACCCGCGCGCCGTGCCTCAAGCCCCGTGCGCCCATTACTCAGCGAACTATAACACACCTTTGCTACGCCCAACAGCCTCGACCAGGTCAACAGCACGCCCAACCGACCCGACCTAGGTATCAGCAGTCCCGCACCGTGCTGGGCAGCTGCAACACCCGGTCAACCTAAGCAATTGTTTATTGTGTTTTTGTGCTTATTTTCATGTGTTTTTCGTACCTTAGTTGAGTCGTTTTAGGTTCGTTTTCGTGTCGACCAGTCCATTTTATCGTATTTCGTGTATTTTTGCGTTCGTTATGTGTTTTTGTGTTTTGTCGTATTTTTGTTGTCTTTTTGGTGTTGATTAGGTCCACATTGTTCAAGTTTGGGGAGACGAGCCTTTTTCGAGACATTTCCGAGCTGCTCGAACCATGTCCGAGCCACCCAAACCACCTGAGCCGCCCCAGGAAGATTTCGAGACAAGACTCGCGCACAGTCCACTCGCCATTGAAATTGCATTCGCGCCTGCGCAAGACCAGGTGCGCGCCCGTCGAACCCATGCACCTGCCCGCGCCCACGCGCCAACGCTTACGTCGCGCCCGCGCCCTGGCGCAAGATGCCCGCGCCTAGCTGCCCTGTGCGCGCCCGAGGAAGTCTTAGCACTCGCTGCGAGGCAGTGCTCGCGACCGGAGAGATGCAACATGAGGCGGCCGCGTGCCCCAGCACTCGCAGCGAGGGTGATTTCGCGTCCCGCGAGCCGAGCGCCTCCAGCAGCCCCTGCGGCACTCGCAGCGAAGAAGCTCTCGCGACCTGCGAAGCACCGACCCTAGGCAGCACTCCCTTTGCACTCGCAACGAACGCCCGTTGGCAACCTACGAAACGCTCCCATGCTCACCATTTCACTCATGACCCAACTTTTAAGTTAGAAATTAGCTCTATTTTCTCTCTTTTATTTTTATGCTTTGGTTGGGAGGTCCAAGCTTGACATTTTCCGGTATGTTTTTCGGTAACTTTTCCGGCTACTTTATTTTTATCTAAAATTTGATCTTTATGCATTATTTTTGTCCAAGCTTGAAATAGGAGGATAAGTACCTTGATTAGGGCTTATTACTTCGAGTTTGTAATTTGGTCGAGATTTTATGTTAATGCTCGATTTTAGGGCTTTGCTTTATTTTCATTGCTTGTTCAAGTGTGTTAGGATTTGATACGTGCTTATCTTGTGTAAAGGTCTCGACTTTGTTTAAAGCGTGATGATTTAGTTAAGAAGGCTCGTGTTAGGTTACATAGGATCACTTGGCTCGCATGTTTTCTCTTTGTTTATTTCATGCAATCTTTCATTCCAATCTCTCCCTTTTCTTCTAATGCTTTCAATTCTTCGTGCAAATTAGCTTAATCTCCCTCAAATCAAGTGAGTAGCATGTGTAGGACCTTATTTTCGATTATGTGAAATGACGACTAGAAAGTGAATGAAGCTCCAAACAACATTCCTTTGAGAATGACTCGAGTTGGATACTCGGTTTTAAACAATCCCCAAATTACTACAAACAGCGATCCACTAGGCCGAACCGGGTTTGACCTTGCGTGGACCGGCCGGCTCAAGCCAGTTGTAAAGAATAATTTTCCGAGCCTTAGAATTTATCCGACAACCCTAGTTGAGCCTAGAAAGTCGAGGGAGAGTTAGAATAGTTTTATGTATTTTTATTAGTTTTCTTTGCCTTAATTGCTTGGTTTCATTAACTAGTTAGTCAAATCTAATTCCTTAATAATTTTCTAAGTTAATTAAATTATTAAAGTGTAGATTAAGAGGTGTCGAGCCCTCACGAAGATCACGTGCTTATCATTTCATTCATTCAACATTAATAGTTAAGGTGGAGTGTTTCTATGCTATACCTTATTCCTCATAAACGTGAGATATTATGTTTTATGTATGCAATGTGTTACATGTCGCCTGCGATGGGTGATGAGAGTGCTCGGCTTGCGATTGGTGATTAGAGTGCTCGGCCTGCGAAGGGCACACTACAAAAAATTGTTATGTTCCAACGGAAAATCCTATGGCAATATATTCAAATGAAATTTCAATGGATATTCCAATAGTATAGCATCCGTTGGAATAATTTCAATGAAAATTCCAACAAAAATATTCTGTTGGAATGTGTTTTTCATCGAAATTTTAGTTGGAATTTTAGGTGAGTAGGATATTCTTGTAATCACTTGGTTATGCCTTGGACTGTTGTTGTTGAGTTTTAATATAAGCTTTAACATTTTGGAAAAAAAAAAAAAAAACGGCTATATTTCCAAATGCTTTTTACCGTACAAATTTCTGTTGGAATTTTTATTTTCACCCCCCATTGGAAAATCCACCTTTGGAATCGTCAAAATCCAACGAAAATTCCAATGGAAAATCCATTGCAACGGAATATTTTTGTTGGAATTTCCGTTGGAATCCATTGAAAAATTTCAACGGAAATAATAGTATTGAAATATCCATTAGAATTGGCGTTGGAATAATAGAATATATTTCCGTTGGAATTTCATCATTTTCTTGTAGTGGCGACTCAGTGATATGCATGTGAAGGGCTAGCTGTTGTATTACGCCTGCGAATGGCGATACCTGTGAAGGGCAACCAGATGAGATCAGTTTTATATATTTCATGCTTAAACCATGATATCTATTTTTATTCTGAATAATCGTATAGTATGGATCTCACGGTGAGCTAGTTGTTTTGCTCACCCCCACAATTATTATTTTTCAGGTTAAGCAGCTGGCAGCCGACACGAGGGATGATGGTGGTCGATTTTATGCTATTAGTTATTTATGCTTCTGCATACAACTTTCGAACTCTTGACATGTTTTAGTTTTTCATATTTGAGACCGAGTTTGTTTTAAGTTCATTGAGACTAAGTGTTTAAGAGTTTTATTTATGTCTTGATTTTGAGAAGCAAATTATAAGTTTTGAGAAGTGATTTCACTAAAAAAAACTTAAGTGTGAAACTTAGGTTAGGTTTTAAAACAGAAGAAAGAATATAAAAAAGTTTTTAAGTAAGTACCCTAAGAAAGTTTTTAAAGTTAAATTGTTTTTTCGAAAAAGTTCGAGATTATTATGGAACTATTAGTATTTTCCTAAAGATAAGTAGATAGTGCTTACAGGTAACTGTTTTAAACTTTTACTATGTTATATCATATTTTTCATGTTTAATAAATTAATTATACTTAATAAGGAATTTATGTAGAAAAAAATAAATATATCACAATACATATCGCACGTATACTTTACTAATATATAAAAAATTTTAAAAGTTACAAATCTTAAAAAAATGAATGAATGCATGCACAACATTTATTTTTTGTGTTTATGTAATTTAGTTAAATTTTATTATTAGATCAATAAATGAATATAATTTTATACATATTATTACCGTATAATACTTTTTTCTCATCAAGAAGAGTAGTTAAATTATATTAGCTTTGAAAAATTAGGAATATAAGAAAATTTAATATAAAAAATAAAAATAAACTAAGTAGTTAAATATTATATATAATGAAAAATTGCTTTACTCCGACAACCAAAATAAATATAAATATTAAAATATTATTTTGTTGTAATACATGTTCAGCCAATTAATTCAAATTCAGCAAATTAAACACGATAAGCTATTTCTTGTGAAATTTATCGGATTTCTAAACTTTATGAATTATGATAGATAATGCACTGGCAGGTAATAAGTGATATGCGATCACAATCACCATCTATCAATGCTTTATCCCTGTGATACTATGATTATGTAGGATATATTGTGAACAATCGATATGTGAGATTCCCATTTTTTTCCTGAAATCATTATACGTAATTGAAGTTATTATAATCACTCTAGCGGATTCCAAGGCGTTACTTTGCTGTGTATTCTACTTTGGTATTNTTTTTTTTTTTTTTTTTCTTAATTCTTATTTTGTTTCTCTCTCTTTTTCGAGTAGCCACAAGCAACTTGAAGGGCTTTGATCAGCACATTATAATTCTAATAACATGTACAAAATAATTGAAATTTGAGTGGGACTGCTTAACAGGACCAGCAATTACTTGCTGAAATAATTGGTAGTCATTAGTCTCTATTTTTTTGTCTACATAATGGATATATTTGATATATACTTACTATTGTTAGAATTTTAGGCCTTATTCAACGATTATTAATAAATAAGAATATGTATCTTCTATGGTGAAAATTGTACTTCAAAAAAGGAAATATACTCTTAATTTATATAGCACTTTGAAAAGTATGGCATTTAGAAAATAGTTAACTATGTTTTATGCTAATCGCATTATATTTGGGCGGTGTACAGAAATCATTGGTTCATTTTCTTGACCCCACAAAAATGAAATAATTATTAATATTACCATTAATTTGGAAACTTCATGTTTAACTTTGAAAGCAAATACCATTAGGTCGCATGTCATGTGTGTGAAGGATGACGTAGTAATACCATAAAATTAAACAAAGTAAATAGTGTAGGAACTAGGAACTGTTCTTTTTTTACTAATCCCCACACACAAAAAAAAAATAAAAATAAATAAATAAAAAAAGGAAAATAAAGAAAAGAAAAAGAGAGAAAATCCAAATGAAGCATAAATTGGGAAAGGGTGAAAGAAAGAAAATATGGCGTTACGTGCGAAAGCTGCAAAAAATAAGCAACCTACTGCAATAAATTCTAATGATGAATATCAGAAATTGGTATACATACAAACACAAAAATTGGTATACATAATAAATAAATAAATAAATAAATAAATAAATAAATAAAAGGAGGGAAGTCTAGAACAGATAATTCAAAGTTTATCATTTATCACTTCAAACTGCATGCATTGCAGTCCTGTTACGATACAATTAAACACCACACCAAGAACAACATATTAACATAGTACAAATTACAGATTTATGAATTTACATACACGAGATCCTAATTGTCCATCTTTTTTTTTTTTACCTTTTCTTTTACTCNTTGTACTGAATATGTTGTAATTTCCCGTGACGACCATCAAGCTCTTAGAAGCAACCCAAGAAATTAACTACGCGAATCAGATACTGATCAGACAATAATTTCGAAAAAAAGGATAAAATATATGGCAATTAACAATAAGTATTTGATTAAGGAAAGGTAAGACGCTGAAGGCCAAGGTCATTATGTTTTCTGGAGGGAGCGGAAGTCGGCACCCGTCTCTTGGGCATCAAGTTAAAGAAACTATGGCCGTCGGCTGGATAATGACCATATTGCCCTTTGTGTCTGATTTTGAAGGCATTTATTGTAGTTCTCGAGCCTCTGCAATGGCCGACCAACGCAAAGATCAATACCGCCACAGTCAGTAGGACGGGCAGCCGCAGCCTTAGCCTTCTATTCATCATCTTCTTTCCCTACCAAATACACTCTGCTGGAAAAAGAGTGTTTTGGGAGACCAAAAAACATATGTATTGTATTTTTTGAAAAAAAAAAGTTAAAATAAAATTGTTGTGTGGTAACAGGTAAAGAAGCAGAGAGTTGGAGAAAAAAGGTGGACTGAGCTTTTTGAACGAGTCTAATAATTTTCGGTGGTGTAGAGAGAGAGAGAGAGAGAGAGAGAGAGAGAGAGAGAGAGAGTAGT
>BKCP01004113.1:922827-939897 GCA_008636005.1 Striga asiatica
AATAATATTTCGAAAAAAAAAAAAAAAAATCTTTAACTATGACAAGATTTTATTTGGGAGACTATGCTGGGGTCAAACAAATGGCAAGAGAGAAAAATTAAAGGAGAGAAGGGGCGGGGGCTATCAGCTATGCTATGGCTATGCCATTTGCCAATTGCCATGCATCGTTTCATTAAATGCATCATTCATTAAATGCCCCATATAACTAAAGGCTATTGGAATACTGTTCCTTCTTTCTTCACAATCAGACCCCTACTACAGCGATCCATCACTTGTCCCCTCCTTTCTCTTTCAAACACTACTTTCATTTCATCTCTCTCTTTTCATTTCATCTACATACTTGTCTACGTATTTTGCTTCACTTGAATTGGTTTCCATGATGTGTACTTACATAAACTTTTTCATTACACTTTATATCAATGTACAGGCATCATGGGTACGTACTAATTTTGGGAAAATTTTAAAATTAGTCTCAAAAATCACGACTAAAGGACTATGCCTTTGATCAATAAAATAAATACAATTTACGACAGAAAAACTATGCATTTGTTGGGGTAGAACACCAAACGCAACAGACAAAACTATCCCTCCAACGAATATGGCAAGCACTACTCCAAACGAAAATAAGCCAACACAAATAAATAAAAGACAAGAAATAAAAAGGACACAAAAATTGATAACGGAGTTCGGCGAAAATAGCCTACGTCTCCGGGCACTGCCAAGCGCAATGTCAAATTTACTAAACTCACCAACAAAATACAACTAGGGTTAAATAACCCATAAATTAGAATTTCCTTAATTAATGATTTCCTACCAAGAAAGGAGAGAATAGAATAAGGTGCAATTGTAACCCAAAGGCAAGGGACCTATTTATACTAATAAGATCCTACACATCTTTGGTATACATCCGATGTGGGACAAAACTTAATAAAAAACTAACAATTCTCCACCTTGACTAATTTTGCTCCCACTTCGACTCTTCAATCCAAAGCAATTGCTGGCGGTGCCTCCAACGGTGTTTTACCATCTTTTGCAGATGACGGCAAACGATTTATGAGGTGTTGCGCGTATGTTACAGCCTCAGTCCAGTACTCCTTGCCCAAACCAGCATTGGACAACATACATCGAACTTTCTCCACCAATGTTCGATTCATGCGCTCCGCTACCCCATTTTGTTGTGGTGTCCGTCTAACGGTGAAGTGCCTAACAATGCCATTTTTACAGCAAACTTCTTGAAATGGATCACTTGTATATTCTCCACCATTGTCCGTTCGTAGGACCTTGATCTTCCTTCCAGTCTGATTCTCAATTTGCGTCTTCCATGTAATGAAGACACTAAGCACTTCATCCTTCGTCTTCATAGTGTACACCCAAATGCGTCTGGAAAAGTCATCGATGAAAGTGACAAAATAGAGTCTTCCGCCTAATGATGGGGTCTTAGAAGGTCCCCAAACATCCGAATGAACATAATCCAAGACACCTTCTGTATTATGGATAGCCGTCCAAACTTTACTCTCTTCTGCTTTCCCCGAATACAATGCTCACAAAAGTCTAATTTGCACACTTTCACATTTTTCAACAATCCTTGTTTTGCCAATGTCTGCAAGGATTTTTCACCAGCATGTCCCAACCGCATATGCCACAACTTGACTGCTTCAGACTCCTTGTTGGTGGAATCTGCTACTGTTGCTGTCCCAACGACTGTATCACCTTCATACTAATACAAGTTATTCCTCCTGATGCCTTTCATCTCCACGAGCGAGCCGGATGTAGCCTTCATAACTTTATCTCGCAAAGTCACTACCAAGCCTTTTGATTCCAAGGCTCCTAATGAGATGAGATTTTTCTTCAAACTCGCCACATACCGAACATCCGTCAATACTCTAGTGGAACCATCGCGATCCTTCAAACGGATTGAACACATCCTGGTTGTCTTACAGGCATTATCATTATCCATGTAGACAACTCCTCCATTGATCTCTTGAAAATCAAAGAACCACTCCCTTATGGGAGACACATGGTAGGTGCATCCTGAATCCAAAATTCATTCGTCTGGATGAGATGATGAAGGTGAAACCACAAGTAAAAATTCTGAGTCTTCACTTCCACCCTCAGCAACATATACATCTTGAGAAGATTTATCTTTCTTCTTCAACTTAGGACAGTCCTTCTTCCAGTGTCCCTTCTCATGGCAGAAAGCACACTCGTCTTTTTCAAGCTTGGCCTTGGAACATGATCTTCCTCGTCCATTCTTCTTTTGGCTCTTCGACTGACCTCTTACAATCAACGCTTCGTCTTCTGCTGCTGCATTCTTCGTCTCTTGTTTGTTCTTCTTCCTCAACTCGTAGCTATACAGAGCAGAACTGGCCACTGCAAGAGTTACATCGTCCTTCCCATGTAGCAGTGTAGTCTCCAAGTGCTCGAAGTCATCCGGAAGTGATGATAACAACATTAGAGCCAAATCTTCATCGTTGAATGTGACGTCCAAATTCAACAAATCTGCAACCAACTGAGTGAATGCAGTGACGTGGTCATTCATCGATGTGCCATGCCGGTACTTAAATCGGAACAATCGTTTCTTCATGAGGAGCTTATTCTGGCCGCTTTTCTTCAGAAATTTATCCTTCAAAGTCTTCCACAAAGTGTGAGCAGAATTCTCATTATTGAACGTGTACTTCTGCTCCATCGACAAACACGAACGAATTGTTCTACATGCTAAGCGGTTGATATTCTTCCAGTCCTTCTCTTCAACGTCAGTTGGCTTCTCTTCTTCAATTGCAATGTCGACGCCTTGCTGAAATAGACAATCCAGCACCTCGCCTTGCCACATGCTGAAATGCCCGGTCCCATCGAAGATCTCCACCGGGAGCCTGACGTTCGGCATCAACGTCCTTGCCGGAATGAATGTAGAGGATGAGCGTCCTTGACCTCCTTGGACATCTCGAACTCGAATGCTGTGCTCGCCTCTTCGAATAAGCCTAGGGCGAACCTTCGGCTCTGATACCACTTGTTGGGGTGGAACACCAAATGCAACGGACAAAACTACCCCTCCAACGAATATGGCAAGCACTACACCAAACGAAAATAAGCCAACACAAATTAATACAAGACAAAAAATAAAAAGGACACAAAAATTGATAACGGAGTTCGGCGAAAATAGCCTACGTCTCCGGGCACCGCTAACCGCAATGCCAAATTTACTAAACTCACCAACAAAATAAAACTAGGGTTAAATAACCCACAAGTTAGGATTTCCTTAATTAAGGATTTCCTACCAAGAAAGGGGAGAATAGAATAAAATTGATAACGAAGTTCGGCGAAAATAGCCTACGTCTCCGGGCACCGCCAACCGCAATGCCAAATTTACGAAACTCACCAACAAAATAAAACTAGGGTTAAATAACCCACAAATTTCCTTAATTAAGGATTTCCTACCAAGAAAGGAGAGAATAGAATAAGGTGCAATTGTAACCCAAAGGCAAAGGATCTATTTATACTAATAAGATCCTAAACATCTTTGGTATACATCCGATGTGGGACAAAACTTAATAAAAAAACTAACAACATTCAGTAGGAAATGACACGTTCCGTGGGTCCCTCATAATTCAACTCGGATGCCAGTAACTAATTTGCCATTAAAAATATTTTAAAGTAAGAATTTTTTAGGTAGTTCTTATTTTTACAAAACCAACCCTTTGCATAATATAGATTAATGATTAAATTTTAATAATTACAAGAATTTTATTCATCAATTGCATTATTGATTAATTATTCATTTTAATAATTACAAGACTACTATTCATCGATTGTATTTCAATGTGACTATTTTTTATATGCCCTTACAATAAATTTAAAATTTCTCCTACTAATTTTCATACCAACCAGCTATTAATATAAAATATAGAAAAATAATTTCTTTGCTCTAAGTAGATCATCTGCATGGGATGGTGTTATAGTTTTTGCCTTAGTATTGACAACCATCACTTATGATCAGTTACTAGATGAGATAAATCTTTAATTGTTTAATTTTTTTTTTTTATAATCTTTTTTGGGGGACCGGATTAAAACTGGGCATGTTGCTGGGAGCTTGTAGGCATGCAGCTAGGTAGGTAGACAGGAAGTACAACTTATTTGCGTAAGTAAATGGTTTTAATTCATTTAATGTTTAAGGCATAGGTTGAAGGTGATGAATTGATGGGAGTGGTTACAACTTACAACATACGCTGATACGCACATACGCTTGAAATTGAGTGGAGGAAACAAAAAAAGGACTGAATTTGGTTTGCTTTACTGTTTGAACTGGAGCGCAACGCCCTTAAATTCAGGTATGGCCTGCCAGGACCTCTTCACATTTTTGTCCTTCAATAATTTATTTTAGGAACCTAATTTTGTATGTTTTAGTTTCATTTACTTATGNCCTCCTCGCGAACTCACTTTTTTTTTTTTTTTTTTTTTTTTATATGTACATATATTGTAAATAATATGGTTCATAACACACATAACAGAGACATATATTTCTAAAGCGTGGTCACGGCTTAACAAAGAGCTCCAATCGGGAAAAAAATCAACATAAAATAGCAACAAATATTTCTAAGGCACGGGCACGACTTAAACACATTACGAACTTGGCAGCCAAAAGAAAACGGGATTTGAGAGGAAAGACGTTTTGATATATGGTCACAATTTGGTTTGAGCTGAGCAACCGATTTATGGTTTGCCTCTCATTATTTTGATTAGCGAGTGAAGAACCGAGCTTGTGGTTGTTGCCCACTTGCTTTTAAATTGCCATTCGACGATCGTTGTAACACCATTTTTGATCTATATATTTACAATTTACCGATAAAAAATATGGACTATGGTTCATTGTGCCATACATAATTACGTTGTTAGTGCTTTGTAAAATATAAATATAGTACTACCCAAACAAATTTCCGGCTACTAAACAATGACATCACTCATTTGATTAAAACAGTACTCTGTTGAAAATCACAATACATAGCCCACCCAAAAGCACCAAGGCATACTTCAACTTGAAAGTGAACAACTTCAGATTGCAATCCACATATAAAAGAAAGGCCCAACATACTACATTCGTGACTTCAGATGGTTCGCTCGATAAACAAAATTGTCAGGGCACATTTGCCATGCATGTTACAGAGCCAATTCACTCTTGCCTTTTCTTCTTCTTCTTCTCCTTCTTCTTAGGGGTCTCTGCACCTTCTTCCTCTGCATGTTTCCTCTTTTTTTTCTTCTTCTCGCCTGCATCAACACTGCCGTCATCAGTTTCTGGCTCAGATTGTTTTCTCTTCTTCTTCTTCTTCTTCTCCCTGACAGCTTCATTTTCAGGCTGTACCGCACCATCACCATCACCATCTCCCGAGTCTTTCTTCTTCTTTCGTTTCTTGCTCTTTTCCTCATCCAAAATGGGCACATCAATCACAGCCTGCTCAAGCTCAGCCTTGTCATCCTCGTCCTCTTTAGAAAGCGATTCTGTGAGTCCTAGAAGTGCGTCGGCTGCTGGATTGTAAGTCTGAAAAAGAAAAAAAAAAAATTAAAGTTCGGAATACTTTAAAATACATAATCTTCTGAACTAGAATACGAACCTTGGCTGGAGTAATCATTCCCCCAGATCCTTTCTTTCTGTCCTTGTCGTAAAACTCAATCTTCGGTTTGCCTTTAACGGACCCAGCAGAACGACTCAGCTCTTTACCTTCTAAGTTCCTCAGTCGCGCCTCAAGCTAAATGTTAAATTAATAATAATTAGTAGTAAAATAAAAATAAAATAATTGAATGAAATATTTACAGATCACAAGAGGAATTACTTTAGCTCTATTCTCCAGACCCATAGAATTATCCTCACCGTCACCAAGCGCATCACATCTAATTGCTAGAGCAGCCTTTGCAGCCAAAGACCTTGAAATTTTACCCTTATGCTTTGGTGCTGCCTGACCAATCAAGGACGCGTGATATATGAGTCCATATTTAGGGGTAGCATGCTTTGTCTTGAGTGCTCTGAAAAGAGCCTTCTCAGCACCGAGAATCTGGACAGTGCTTCCAGGCTGCTTGGCCAGATTCAATAAGCTACCTCCATGGGCAATTAGTCGAGCACCAACGAGTTCCCCAACAAGAGCAGTCAGATTTGGGGCAATGGTGTTCATTCTGCTCTTCAAGTAGTCATAGAGTTGTGCCCTGTACTCAGAGAGGGAGAGAACTTGGTTGCACAAGTCTTTTATGTTCTCCAAGTCAAGCTCGCTAACTTCAGTTCCCATGGAAATCATGGCCGCCTCTTTCAGTTCTGCCTCGACCTCCTCCTGAAGCACCTGCAACATTTTAGAGCGGGTTTGAGCACAAAAATGAAACAAAATTGAAGTCACACAAGGAAAGAAATGAAGTCTGGGAAGATAATCTTTTTAAAATTTGTACACTGGCACACAGATCAAACGGAGACCAAGCATTATCAAACAAAATTGTTAATAAGCAAAGATTGGCTGGGGTATACATTAGAGCATTTCAGATAGCAATCCAGGTGCTTCCAATATGAATTAAGATTTTCATGGGTATTTGGTTTGATTTCAGTAGCACATCTTTCGTGTGTGTGATGCTTTCCTAAAGAAAACAAATACTAATATCTCTGAACTGAATTTATCATGTACAAAAACAAGAGCACAGGTGATTACTCCAGATGTGTCGCTCAGTACCTCTGCAATTATTTACTTCTTGGCTTTGTAAAACTAAATCAATTAGTTATTATCACTGTATTTGTTGTACCCAATTACTTACAGACATGTGGAAGAAGACATGAATAATTTACCTCTGAAAAATCAAGCTTGGCAGCATTTGTTCGATTACCCATCAACTTCACAGTCTTGGCATACATGATATTGTCTTGTATGATCTTTGCAAGTTCAGGGAAATGCCAACCATACCATTCCCTAACCCTCATTGCATATGTATTCAGCTCCTTATCAAGGTCATCCAACAAGCTAATAGCTTGTATTATCATGGTATCGACCTAGAATAACAGCCATTAAAAGTCACAATTACAGCAATGTAAACACCATGCCACCCCATGTTTTATGTACTTCAAATGCAGCCAGGGAGCAGAGAAAAGGAAATATTTACAGAATATCAACATTTCAGATTTAAACAGGGTGATATTATGGCTTATAGCTTCCAAGGTTCAAATCACTTCATCATGTGAAACTCATAAAGTGTCTCTCGATTTCCTATTATCTTCTTTAGCCTTTTTCCTCTAATCCTTTTCAGGAACATGATTTAATCAACTTCAGTTAAACAAGAATAAGTCAGAACATTTGCAAGAGGCAGACAACAGAACAGACGCCAAAGCTAACACAGCCACCGAGCACCAACCACCAATTTGGATACTCCTAAATGCCATCATAGATTGTAAATCTTTTAGCTTCAATTATGACGCAAGGCATCCACATTTGTAAAGTAATTGAAGCTGTTAAATGAAGTTCTATTACCCTAATTCTCGTTACGTAAGAATATATCCTTAATGCATCTAAGGAAACTGATATCTAAATTGTCCAAAGCAGAATTTAATTTTCTTATCAAGAACTTAATTTTCTATTACTGATCATCAAGGATCAAAGTCCATTTCATAGTTCATCCACAGGAATTTCCAAAGGAACATGAGGAGATACATTCAATGGCATACAAAAATTATAAAAAATAAATTACTAGAGAATCACCTTGTCTGGACTGAATTTCAATTTGTATCTTGACAAACTGTGAGATAAACCCAGGCTCATTGGCGCCAAATCTTGAGAAGCCAGACCAGATATAAGTTCAGACAATTGACTCCTCACTCCCCTCATAAGTTCCATGACAGCATTGTTGTGAACACATTCTATTTGCTACATTGCATAAATATAATCAGTTTGCGACAAAAGACAGATCAGCATTGTAGGATATAATTTATATGACAGACCTAACTCACCAGCTTCTCTTTAATTGTGTTACCGAGCTTGGAGTCGGCAACAGCTAAGATGTCACCATCACAATGGCTGCGCAAGAATTTGCGAAGACCTTTGCTGGGTTTGCTATCAATTAATAAAGTGGCAGCAGATAAAGCCTCGGACGTGTTCTCAAACTTGGAAAATGCTTTAAGCTTGACAACCTAATCGTGAAACACAATAATATTGATTATTCGATCAATCAACTGAAACACATAACTTAGCCATCATACTCAAAGAACCAAGATTAATCTAAAAAACATGGCATATCACATCCAAATAGCTTAAGTAATGATTACACCAAGAGCAGTGACTGGTAAAAAATCGATAAGATTCATATATTTATACTAAATGATGAAAGACCTACATAGATGCACATTTTGATGGAAAACAACATGAGGACAATGTTATTATGACTTTTACGCTGTTTTCAGGGTGAGAGTTTAACAACACCCTAACACTCACAAACACACTAACAGTAGAAGTTGAGTCCACACTTTTAAGGAGGTCCTGTGTAAATTGAACAAATTACTTCATGGCATAGATTTTAAATCACGGATGACCTACACTAAGTCAACATCAGTCAGTACATGACCTTCAATGTTAAAAGATCACCTCCACAACCCAACTGGAACCAGAGTATCAACTCATTCCGCTATCCTCAATCACATACAGTAACACACACACACACCCACATATATACATATATATAAACTCAAAAGCGGATACAGCATGAAATAAGAAAAAACAAATTCAAACGGCAGACCTGTCTGGCAGAGTCCGGGGTGGAGAAGTCCTTCCCAAGGTCCTGCAATACCAGAAAAAAAAAAAATAAAAAAAAAAATAACAACAACAACAAATATGATTAAAAGACCAGAATCAAGAAAAAACTAGAGAAAAAAGAACACACGCACATAAAAAAAAAAAGCACCTCGACTTTGGACAGTTTTCCTTCATCCAAGACTTTGAAAAGGGCAAAGCCAGCCGGAGTTTCAAACAGCAGCAACATTCTTGCTTCTCCGTAACCTAAATGTTCTCTCAGTTGTCAACCCTACCAGCGTCCAAGTTCTCTTTTCAGCGTTCGGTTCGGATTTATTTATAGTCTAGGGCATCGTTTGGTTCTTCTAATTATAATGCAGACGATCAACTGGGCCTGGATATGAATTACAACTGAAGCCCGCAAATAGGTTCTGTTTATTGGGCTTTTATAATGTTTTAACTTTGATAAAAGTACAGTCGGTTTATTTTTTATATACCAGTACTTCGCTCGCACGTTGCACGGCATGATATTAAAAATGATGTGAATGAATTATAATTTAAATAAATTTAAATATTTATAAAATATGTTTATAGATAATAAAAAGTAAGATGAAAATTTATTTATTATATTTTAAAATGTTTGCCTAAATATAACATTAGTAGTGCACGAACTATATTCATTATCATCATAAATAATAACCATCAGTCAATAGATATCCTTGACTCTAGAAACAACAACATATAATTGAATGTGACTACAAAAAATCATATGTTGTTTTTCATGAAAAAAAATTCAAATTTAATAAATTTAATTTTTTTTATATATTCGATGAAAATTGGTATTTATCCCATTAATGACACTCCTTACAATTTTTTCCTAAAATTGTCTTGATAATGACATAATATTAATTATTTTTAAATAACTAAAGGTATTATTACTATTATATAGATAAACTGGTATAGAATGTTTGAAATAAATATGTACAAATATGAGCCAATTAAAATCAAAATAATATATATAAATTAAATTAAATACTCAGTGAAAAACCACTAAAATGACTCAATTTCAAACCTCATGCATTTAATTTCAAATTAAGTGGAAATATTTTTCACATTTTGAAATGTAAAAATAAATTTCAATTTCATTATTTGCAAAATAAGTCCGAAGGTGATTACAATGACGTGCAAGATGGATCATCTTTTGTAAAGATCTAAATAGGCACAATAATCGTTAATGTCCATGTGAAAAACAAATTACTTATTTTTTGCAAGTAAATTTATGCAAAATATAGTTTGATATAATTTTTAGAAATGTACATTGATAGAATTTCAAAAAAACAAAGACATTTAAATTATATTATATAAATTATAAAAATGTAAAATTTATTTTGATACATTTATGATACATGACATGAAAAAGGTAAATGTATTATACTACTCCGTATTGAACCTTATCTATGGCAATGATTATGTAACGATAATATATTCTTGTCATTCTCTTAAGGAAAAAAAAAACATATATTATAATAACAAAAATTTAACATTAGTTAACACAATATACTATTTTTATCATAAAAATTTATAGTTGCATACTGTTTTTATTTATTTATTTATTTATTTTTTTGTCGAAACGATAGAGGATTCTATAGCCACTCAAAGGGACCAAAGATCGAATACAGAGTACGGACTAGCCGAATAGGAACATAAAATGAGAGGACTCGCTAAAAAGCGGCCTAGAGACCCACATGCGGGTATGAACCTAATCAACAAGCAGCCAATAAAATAGAGATGGAGTCTAAACCACTGCATAAGCCTAGCTTCGACCCCATTCTGAAATCCTAGAAAAAAGAAACTAAAGAAAAACAAACATACATTGATTTAAACAAAGTACAGAAACCAGCAAACTGAAAGGGAGCTACAACTTGGAAAATTCTTGCCATTCAGAGATTGCACATTTGGTAAGAACATGCACTGGAACATTTTTGTCTTCAAACAGCCAAAGATTCCTGGAGCGTCAAAGCCACCATAGAAGATATGTGGTCAATTGGATCCTCTCCTCAGCAACATCAAGCTTCCCTATGGCAC
This sequence comes from Striga asiatica, assembly GCA_008636005.1. Taxonomy (NCBI): domain Eukaryota; kingdom Viridiplantae; phylum Streptophyta; class Magnoliopsida; order Lamiales; family Orobanchaceae; genus Striga; species Striga asiatica. The sequence continues at coordinate 933,651 of BKCP01004113.1, forward strand.
AAATTTGTCTCCACCAAGAGCAGAAACTTATGTCTGGGTCACTCACACCATTCCATTGAATAGGGCCTATCTGCCAGAGCTTCCTAGCTTTGTCACAGAAGAAGAAAGTGTGCTCAATGGTTTCAGGGCTATCACCGCAGCTTCTGCATAGGACATCAATCTGTAGCTCTTTAGCTTTCAAATTCACTATAACAGGAAGAGTGCCAGAACAGCATTTCCATATAAAATGCTTGATCTTCCCATTGACTTTCAACTTCCATGTTTTATCTCTGACCTCTCTTATGAGTTTGGAATTGCTGCTGCCTTCAGGTAAATCAAGGGCCAAGACTTTTCTAGAGATCAAGTGGGAATATGTGGATGACACTGTGAATATCCCTTTTTTGTCAAGGCTCCAAAACAATCTATCCTGCCTGTTTGGATTGAGAGTTGAGATATTCAAGATGGCCCTACTGTCAGCCTCATCAAAGACCTGATTGACCAGCCATGTGTTCCAGCTCCTGCCATCAGCATTCAACAAGTCCTTCACATATATAAGATGGCCTCTTGCAATATCAATTAAGGTAGGCCTGAGTTTTGGGAGATGAGGAACCCAATTTATGTCATCAATTCTAGTGGTTGAGCCATTTCTAACTTCAGTGCTAAAGCCAGCTGCCAACACTGGTATAGTGTCAAGACATCCTTTCCAAAGCCATGAGCTGTGCTGGGTTTAGACTGCCTCAAAGATAGAGCAAGATGGGAAGTATCTGCTTTTTAGGACTTTACTGACTAAGAGCTCTGGTTGAGCGGAATTTCTCCAGAGCTGCTTGCATATTAGAGCCTTATTAAATAGCAACACATCCTGAAACCCCAACCCTCCTTCTCTTTTTGGAATTGTGAGTTTGTTCCAAGCTTTCCAGTGGATGCCTCTGTCCTGATTCTCCCCTTTACTCCACCAAAATTGGGCACATAGTTGAGAAATCTCTTTCCCAACAAATGATGGAATTCTAAAACATGCCATAGTGAACACTGGGAGAGCATTCAAAACTGCTCTTATTAAAACCTCATTGCCTGCATTAGCTAGGGTTTTGTTTTTCCAACTGGTAAGCATTGCCCTAATTGCCTCCACAACATAAGCAAAAGCATCTTTTTTGGATCTACTGAGTCCAAGTGGCAAGCCAAGCTACCTAGTTGAGTTGTGAACTTTGATATCCCCCAGAGAATGGCAGATACTATTTTGCAAGTGAGTTAGGGAGTTTTTGCTTAAGAAAGCAGATGATTTTGTCATATTAACTCTCTGTCATGTAAAGAGTCTATATTGTTCCAGCAATTCAGTAAGAACTTGAGACGGATTCACCCCTGCCTTCCCAAAAAGAATAATATCATCAACAAACATTAGATGGGAGATAGATGGGCCATTTCTAGCCAGCTTTAAGCCTGTCAACCTTCCATTGTGCACTGCATTTTGGATTAGAACTGAAAGCATTTCTGCCACAATGATGAATAAGTATGGGGACAGGGGATCCCCTTGACAGATACCTCTAGAAGGATAAACAAGACCACCCACTTTTCCATTAACATTGAAAGAGATAGAAGTCAATGTTAGGCAGGCCATGATTAACTTCACAAACTTCCTGTAAAAACCCATCTGTATCATAATGTTGTGCAAACTACTCCATTCAACAGTATCAAAGGCTTTCATAAGATCCAATTTTAGAGCCATGAAATAGTTTTTCCCTGTTCTGTGCCTGGATAAGAAATGGAATGCCTCATGTGCAATGATGACATTGTCAAGCATCTGTCTATCATGCAGGAATGCTGATTGGCTAGGGCTTATGCAATAGTCAAGGCAATTGTAATTTCACATTCACTAATTAATAAAAGTAATTATTCTAACTTGAACTAAATACTTTTATTAACAATACTCGTTCCTAGTTCCGAGCCAGTTATTAAGTTATTCAGTTAAAAGTTCGACTTTAAGTCGAAAGTATTCTCGGTTAAATTTTATTCAGTAATCGAGCCAGTTCAGTAATTAATTAATTCCGGTACGGTCTGTTTATTTTTATAAATAGATTTATTAGACCGGATTAATTAATATAAGATAACGAATAATCGAAATTGAGTATATTTTGATTACTCGTTTAAGATATGTAGTGAACTGAACTCAAGTATGTTCGGTCATGAGTTGAACTTAATTAAGAAATAGCCGAGCCTTAGTACTAAATACTTAGAATTTTTCTAAGTGTTCAAGTCATCAAGATAAGATCATAATATTGAGCTTTAGCATAAGTTGATACAAGTTAAGTCTCGAAGTGCGGTTAAGTATCCATGAACATTTAAGTGATAAATGTTCAAAGAAGTGAGAAAATTTATTTAGACATTATAGTCTATTTAAATTATTTTAAGAGAAACCGAAATTCTTAGAAATTTTGGTTTAACGGTAATCGTTCGGTTTAAGTCTAAATGTGGTTCCGTAAATGTAGAATATTTCAAGATAATTATATTAGATCCTAAGAAGCAATATGTTTATTAAATTGAAGAAAAACTGTGAGTAAAGGATTAAATTTTAGAATTTTCAGTTTTACGGTAAACGTTCGTTTTAAGTACGAATTGAGTTCCGTAAATTGTATTATTCTCGGTTTATTAGCATGATCCAAGACCATATATGAGCATTACTTTTCAGTAAAAGAGTTTTAAAAATCAGCCATTTGGAAAGAAAATGCATAAGTAATAAAAAAGGATGATTTTTATTATTTTTATTATTTTGTTCCAAAGATTTTTATATGATGAATGGTGACATTGATTGGTCGGAAAAAGTGTGTCTTTTATATTTTTATTAGCGTATTTTTATATGCTTAATTTTATCGCACTTATATATTTTTTGACTTATTTATTATTTGGATGAATTCGTGTACTTTGATATTTTATTATTTATTTTCAGTATTTTTGGGACTATTTCTGATTGCACGAAGATGTGTGGATGCACGAAGAAGGATGAAGAAGTTTTTCCAGCAGAGTACGGGGGTGTCCCGTACTGACCCAACAGCACCCCGTACTCAGACATCCAACAGAGCCCATAAAGTTCATGCATATACAAGCCCAAATTATACAAAGGCCCAATATTGATTTCAATTAGTGGGGAAACTCACGCACTTGGAAATTAAAAAATGGGCTGAGAGAGGAATTGAAAGGCTAGATACTTTTAGTTGGTCAATTTTTGATTTGCTGGACACATAATTAAAATTGAAGAGAGAAATTATTCACGCGGTCCCGTATAAAACACGCAAGCCTGGAGGATTTATTTGGAGAGAAGCCCTCACGCAGCCAATTAATTTTGACGCATAGAACAGGAAGAGAAAAAAATATAGACGGAGCTGCCATACACAGAAGCAGACGAACTTGGAGACGAGGAAGCCCGACGGAAGCGGAGGGAGGCCGCACCCGCACACGAGGGAGAATTTTATTCTCTCTCTTTTCTCTTTTATTATTTATTTTTATTTATTATGTTAGAGTAGATTTTATTTCTAGTTCCGGTGATGTTGAACCTTACGACTTGACGATGTTTGATTAATTTACGTGGTTGACAATTTAAATATCTTTTTGGAATTGCTTGTGTTATTTTGAATAATTCACCATGATGTGTTAGTCTTGTTTAGATTGATCACCTAGATTAGGCTTTTCATATCTACATCTGAATTAGGCCTGCAATCCGTAATTGTTGTTGTGTTTAATTCATAAGAGGTAACCGGAAGATGGTAACTACCGGGGATAACACGGCCTATTTAAGTGAACGAACGCGGTTGAGTTCACTACTTAGTCTAGTCTATTTTTCTAATTCGTAAAGCGGCTAATTGTATTAAATCTTGAAAACGTTTTTCTGGACTGTACAAGAAGTCAGGTTTAATCGTAGAGCGTCTCGCGGTTAAATTAAAAATAAGGAAAAATTCGGGTAACTGACCGTGTCGTTGCCTAGGGTTAGTAATTTCATAAGATAGCGAGATTTGATACCAGAATTGATTAGACGAGTCAGTCGAGGGTGTAGACGGAACCGTGAACTAGAAGCTTTCTCTTATTTTATTTATTGTTATTTTTATTTTATTTGTTTAGATCTTATTTATTTTAGTTAGTTTAGCTATTAAATCACAATCCCCCCTCTTTTATTGCTTTCATAATTTCAATTAATACGAGAAAATTCACGATTTGATTCACACTCCTCGTGGGATCGACCCTTGCTCGCCACTACTACTAGTTAGTAGAGGTTAGTTGAGGAAAAATATAAATATTAATTTTGCCGCGTTTCGACGCGCGGTCAAATTTTGGCGCTGTTGCCGGGGAGTGGCGATATTATATTGTGATTTTTGAGTACTAATTGAGTTTTTTTTTTAGATTTTATTTTATCATCTTTTACCCCCTTTTTTCTTTTTTTTTATTTTTATTTTTTTTTTTATTTTTATTTGCTGGCAGAATACTGGACGCCCCCATACTCTCGTGATTGACCCCATACTCGCGAGAATAACTTGTCTTTGGGCGATTTTATCGAGCTTGGCGCAACTTTTTGAGAATGGCAGCCTATTATCACGATTTTTATTCCCACCGTGCACCTTATCAGTATGAGAGGAAGATACGAGGCCCGTGGATTGAAAGCCGAGACATAAGAGGACCTAGTGGTTGGCGAAGATACGAGCAAGACTACATGTATCCCGAGGAGAACGAGTACGGCTTGAGAGAGCACTCAAACTCTTTCTATGGGTACTCCGAGCCATCAATTGCGCGAGATCCCAGCCCATCGCTAGAGGATATGGTGAAGGCACTAGAGGCTCACACGTTGAGATTTCGGCAAGAGTACTGCGAGCCATTAGTTGAGAGAGATCCTGGTCCGTCGCTCGAGGAGATGATGAAGGAGTTGACGGCTAACACTCTTAACTTTCAGCAAAGTGTTGAGGCGAGCATCAAGAACCAAGAGGCGAGCATCAAGAGCCAAGAGATGAGCATCGAGAACCATGGACTGCGCATACAGAATTTACAAGGCCAAATTGGCCAATTGGTGGAACAAATGGACCGACTAGTGCATCGGCTGGAAAAGAGTCCAATGAGTTCGAGCGTCATCCATTCGTACAACAAGGACCTCGAGGAACCTGAAGAAGGCACACACGAGCTGGAGAACGAGAAAATCACGAATATCGAGAAGAATGAGAGCGGAAAAGAGAACCAAGTTGCAGAATATGGGGCTGAGCAGCAGAATACGGGGGTACCCCATACTCGACCTGCTGTAGCCAAAAAGCGTACCGTTCTTCCCGCTCTTGTGCCGATAGAAGCTGAACCGTGTCCTATGTATTCTAATATGAAGTGGGTACTGAGCAAGGATGCACTGAAGCATGTCTTGGGCCTTGATATACCTTCTCTTGAGACGATCGAGCAAAACGAAAGGTGTGAATGGGATTTTATTGAGGCGGTGACCGTGATCGAGCGTAGGCTGCTACACATTCTTGAGGAATTAGCATCGTGGAGAAAAGATCCGGTGAAGCACCCAACACCGAGGATAGGGGATGCCACCAAACATGGCGTGGTGAGATTCGTGCCTCCCTTGAGGCCACCTCCGAAGCCGCCATGGATCCTTTGATGAAAGGGAGCAATAAGTCGGGCCAACGACAATAAAAAGAGGCGCTTGTTGGGAGGCAACCCAATGGTGTGCATGGTTCGGCGACTTCCTCTGCATTGACTAAGGTGAACTCGTTTCTTTTACTCCGTTTTTGCTCATGTGAGTTTATTTTAGTGTCTATGATATATGCAAACTCTAAGTTTGGGGAGGTGGTTTCTTGGTGAGCATTCATGGTTTATTATGTGATTATATTTATGCCCATTAGAGTTTGAGTTTTTAGATTAATTGCATGATATTTGTTTGTCTTGTGTGAGCGAGAGATTGTATGTACGTGGAATTTTGCGATGATGACATGAGAGTCTGTATGGATTTATTGTGCTAGTTTAAATGGCTTGAGTTAATTTTATTTGGTTAAATTCTTAAGGTGTTTTTATTTTGGGGACAAAGGCATGATGGTTGATATTTTTGTGATTTATTTGTGGTGAGTTGGTTTTGAGGCGATTTGTGTTGTTGATATGTGCTTGTGATTGCTTTAATCAATGTTGATTAAGTTTGGGGACTTGAAGTTGAAAGTTGGGGTTTCTATGTCTCATAGTCGAAAAAAAAGAATAATGAGGATGGAGGAATAATTGGTGGAGTCGAAAAGCCGTTTGGCACCAAAAAAAAAAAAAA
>BKCP01004113.1:941761-960297 GCA_008636005.1 Striga asiatica
TTAAGTGAACGAACGCGGTTGAGTTCACTACTTAGTCTAGCCTATTTTTCTAATTCGTAAAGCGGCTAATTGTATTAAATCTTGAAAACGTTTTTCTGGACTGTACAAGAAGTCAGGTTTAATCGTAGAGCGTCTCGCGGTTAAATTAAAAATAAGGAAAAATTCGGGTAACTGACCGTGTCGTTGCCTAGGGTTAGTAATTTCATAAGATAGCGAGATTTGATACCAGAATTGATTAGACGAGTCAGTCGAGGGTGTAGACGGAACCGTGAACTAGAAGCTTTCTCTTATTTTATTTATTGTTATTTTTATTTTATTTGTTTAGATCTTATTTATTTTAGTTAGTTTAGCTATTAAATCACAATCCCCCCTCTTTTATTGCTTTCATAATTTCAATTAATACGAGAAAATTCACGATTTGATTCACACTCCTCGTGGGATCGACCCTTGCTCGCCACTACTACTAGTTAGTAGAGGTTAGTTGAGGAAAAATATAAATATTAATTTTGCCGCGTTTCGACGCGCGGTCAGACATTTTTTCAATAATATATGAAATCAATTACATCACATTAAGCAAGAAATTTTGGTCATCAATTGGTGAGAATGAGATGAGAAAATCACAACAAAGTTTTGCTAAGTCTTTAAGTTAGCATTTTTTTCAACAATTGGTGAGAATTTTATTAAACTTGGTGGAATAAGTTTTATCTACCAAAAAGCTCATTCATGGATATAAATAGAGGCCATTTTTTATGATTAATTATGTTTGGATAAGAATACAAGTTAATCATAAAATAGTTTATGATTAATTAAGTTAATAAGTTTAAATTGTTTATTTTGTTCATTTCTTCACTCCATTATGGTGTCTTGCCAATTTGTGCCTATAAAAAGAGGCCTAAAAATCAGAGTTATCACACCAAAGAAAAGTACCAAAAGATATATAAGAGTGTAAGAGAGAATAAGTAGTAGAAACTTTGGAGAAGTGAAGAATTTGAAGTAAAGAATCAAGTTTTTACTCTAGCAAGAAGGAGGTAATTTACTTATCTTAAAGTTTCATGCTTAAGTTCATACTTTGATAATGAGTTAGATGTTTATAAGTATGTATATGATGATTAAGAAGTTAAATTTATAATTGATTATATGAATACAAAGAGTTAAAGTTGTTCAAGATCAATTATATGATATATGTGCTTGATTTGATGAGATGTTGATAAAGATATGAATAAGCTGGAAAAGTATGATTTAAATGAATGATTCTTATGTAAAAGTGGAGTACATGAGAACAAGAATTAAGTGATTTGGCAAAGTATAGCTTGAGTTATGAATTTTTGAAGTTGAACATGCAAGATGAATTTTATGTTCACTATGACTTTAAATTCTAATAACTTGATGTATATGCATGCTAAAATTATGAAATATATATGACATGTCTAATTATGAGTTGAGATTATGACTGTTAAATTTCATGATTTGAAGATGAGAAATGAATGAGTTATGATAATTACAAGGCATATATGTAAAGATGAGTATATATGCAAGAATATTCATGATATGATCAAGTTATTAAAGTGAGATTATTATGATCAATTCTCATATAAGTGATGAGCAATTTGGCAAAGTTTTAGTTTAATATGTTGAGTATATAATCTCATAAAGATTGTATTAATTATGACATATTAATATCATGATTAAATGTGATGATTAAAAGTTGAAGTATGACTTGAGTTTATTTTCACTTTCAAGTTAATTAAGTGAAAATTTAATATAAGCCAATATTTAAAATTTGGGAGATATGATGTATGATGAATTAAGTATTTGATTGAGTAAAAGATCAAGATGAGTTTATAAATCATGTTGATGATGTTGGAAAAAGTTAAGCATGTTTTGAGTTTAAGTACTCATCAAGTTTAATGTGAAATTTAGTTATTTTCACATTCGAGTTATTTAAGTGACATGCGAGTATAAACTAATCTTTATGATTTTGAAGATATGATTTATATAAGGTTAAGTAATTAACCTTGAGTAAAAGTTTAAGAAAAAGTTAAGATGTTTGATGACTTAATATTTATTTGAGACATATTAAGCTTATTGAATATCTTTAAGATTCGGATAAGTAAGAGTTAAATCTTATTGAGTATACGAGCATAGTACTTAGTATATTTGTTTATATTTTTATGTAGCTTGCAGATATAGCTACCCAAGAGCAACACTTACATTTTTCAAAGTTTTCAAAAGAAGAAAGGTGGGGACCCAGACTGGGTATTACATTGAGTATAATATTGATATCATGTCCGAGGTATGTATACAGTTTAAGTTTATACGCTTGGGATGAGAAAGCATTCAGTTGTCTTAGAGTATATCCTAAGTTCTGATGTAGGCCGCTTGAGTTGCCTTGAGAAATATCCATCAGATTGTGCACAAGTATCCGATCAGATATCGGCCAGATTCAGTTTAAGTTACTGGAACAGATTTCCAGTCCAGATATATACCAAAGATCATGATATTGTATTATTATTGTTGTTTATTTTAGTATGGGTGTTTTTCGGGGTACAAGAGGATCAGTACTCACCCCCATTGTGTTTTTCAGATAACAGGGTCGAGACGGAGGTGTGAGCTGAGCAGTGGTGGTGGTGGTCGTGCACTTATTTCAAGTGAACATTTATTAAGTATTTGATCTGTCTGTATAATAAACTACGTTTTTAAGTATTTCCGCTATGCACATTAAGTATTGAACTTGCATTTCAGATTTCAAGTTTTTACCATTTCGAGAAGTATGAATATAGTACAGTTAAATGCAAGTTTAAAGGAAATCTGTTTTCTTTATGTCTAAAGAAATATTAGACAAAAGTTTAAAGATAAATAGATTTTCAAGAAGATGAGTTTGAGTAGCATCCAGAGTTAGTCGCAAAAGATTTCGAAAGATTTATAAGTATTTTCGAAGTAAAAGTTGCGAAAAATTTACTCTGATGAGCGGGGTGTTACAACAATGCTTTAATCTAAGGGCTAGAATTTTTGAAAAAACTTTGTATACCACACTGCACAGGCTTATAGTTTTGTATTGGTGAAGGAATTCAGGATTTTTGCACTTAGGAATAAGGGTCACCAATGTATGATTCCAATATTGTAGAAAAGAGCCTGACTCAAAGAAACTTTGGATAGCGGTAACTAAATCAACACTCACCAGGTACCAGAAATGTTAGTAGAATAAAGCATTCATGCCATCTTCACCTGGTGATTTCTCTGGTGGAAGGCTGAATAGAGCATGTTTAATTTTCTCTTCATCCACCGGTTTCAATAGTTGTTGGTTCATGTCTGCTGATATTGATTTTGGTAAAAGCTGAATCAGAGTGTCACCACCCTGTGAACCTTCAAATGTGAATAGGGATCCAAAGTAATCAGTGATGTGATGCTCAATTTCTGCTTGTGTTTGGCAAACTCTGTGGTCTCCGGTAAGAAGTCTGGAAATGCAATTTTGTTTCTTTCTTTGCCTGGCATAGACATGGAAGAATTTTGTATTAGCATTCTCTTCTTTCCACCAGTGGATTTTGGCTCTTTGTCTCCAGAACTGCTCTTCAAAGCATTGGGCTTTTGCAAGTTAAGCTTTGATACTTTCCCATTCATCCCAGTGGTCCTCAACCCCTTCCTCTCTTATGTTCTCAAGCTTTGCAGATAGGTCATCTATTTTGCACTGGTTTTCCTTGTTGAACTGAGAGCTCCACCTTAGCAATGCAAGCCGTGTCTCTTTAACCTTCTACTTAAGCCTGTAGAAGGGGGTTCCTTGTTTGACAATCCCACATGCTTCTTCAATGACTTTGGATATTCCTTCCTTCTTAAGCCATCTCCTATCAAAAGTAAATCTCTTTTTCAGATTGGGCTTTTGTGCACCACAGTCTAATAGAATCATAAAGTGGTCAGATGCACTCCTCAAAAAATTAAACACAGATGCATTTTGGTTGGATATCATCCATTCAGGGGATGCAAAAACTCTGTCAAGCTTCTCCTCTGCATATTCTCCTGCAGTTCTGTTGTTGGCCAATGTAAACTGGTAGCCCACCATTTTCACCTCCTCCATTTCCATTTGAGAGATAAAATTGTTGAAATCCAAGAAACTACTAGCATATCTGGGCCTGCCACCTCTTTTGTGTTCATTGGAACAAATGTCATTCCAATCCCCCATGATAAACCATTTGTCACCCCAGGCTCCTCTATCCATGTCCAATTCTTTTCTTTGAACTTCTCTGTGAGATTTATCAGCGCTCATATATACAAAAATGCCCCAGGTGATCTTGGCATCTCCAACTATGAATTCTGTGGCAATGTAGAAATCCTTGCAAATGATCTGAATAACTTCGACTTAAAATCTCCATAAAAGAACCATACCTCCACTCAGACCTTTAAGATCAATGATTGCAAATCTATCTTCAAATCCCAATTTCCTACTATCTGACTTAACAAAAGAGTGTTGTTTTTTTGTTTCAGAAAGGCACAGCAGTGCTGGGTGATGAGTCTTGCAAGACTCTCGGATTTGGAAAACCGTAGAGGGCCCACCCAGCCCTCTACAGTTCCACACCGCAACTAGCATTGATCACTGGGGTGCCATTCGAGGCTGGCAACCCCACCTTTTCAATGGTAACCTTAAGTTTCTTACTGTCCTCCTAAGTAGGCAATTTTCCTTCACCTTCAACAATATGTACTTCCAATTCTGCTCTATGTCTTTTGCCACTTGTTGATGAGTTCTCTTTTGGTAAGGTAACCTCATGTCTTTGAAGTCGACCTGCTTTATTTGCTAGTCTCCTCCATTGCTTGGTATTAGATATTTTAACTCCTGAGCTACTGGGATTGGGGTTGTCTGAGCTTTAACAAGGACCAAATCCGTAGGTCTGATAGAAAAAGTCTCCACTGTTTCAATCTATATATTAGAGGGGTCATGTTGGTTGTGCACCGGCATTGGTTCAGAGAGAGAGAATGTGGCTGTGTTGGATGGCCCTGGAGTGCAGGCCTACTGTATGGGTGAGACTTCTTGAGCTGGAATTATCTGATTATTGTCTTCAACATGGCTATTAAACGTGGGAGATGGATTAGAAAGAATTGGTGTAGAAGAATGTGATAAGTCTGATTGTGGAGGGCTTCTGGAAATCGTGGAGTTTAGTCCTGCCCAATTGAGGCTATCCGCCACTCGCATCCAATCTCCATATTGCCCCTCTTTCAGACTGTTGTTTTTGATATCGTCCACTCTTATGGAACACTCCTTGTCTAAGTGGCCAATGTGACCGCAGTAGTGGCATAGATTAACCAGCTTCTCATACTTGAAACCTGCACTTACAGCTTGGTTATCTAGTCGTATATGGGCACACCGTGGCAAGGCTTCTTGAAGGTCCACTGAAACCAGCAATTGCATAATACGACCCCCATGACTACCAGCACCAACGACAACTACATTATTCACTTTCTTGAATACTCTGCCTATTTTTAAACCCACTTCCGCACTTAACCAATTTAGGGGCACGTTGAATACCTGGACCCAGAGGTTAATTTCTGAGAAAATGGGATGAGTTGGTGAGAGCCCTTCCTGCCATTCTGCCAAAACAAGATATTGATTGTCAAAAATCCAGTTTGTGCCTTTGGCTACTCGGGTCAGGTCTTCTTTACTTTGGAAGATGAACTGGAAATAATTAGGGCCCAGTTCCTTGATTTCAATTGTTTGTGGAAGTCTCCATATGTGGCTCATGGTACACTTTACCCCAATCCAACTGGCCCTCTTGTCTCCAATAATTTTACCAAACAGGTTGCGGCTGCATTCATCAGTACTAATCTTTATGTCGTCTCGGGCTATTTCAATGAAGGTGTGTTCACGATCAGATAATGAGACTCCTTGTAGACGCTGGACTAATTCATCATCTTACCCTATACATGATGGATTCCCCATTGAGATGCAGGAACCTTAAATTGAGAAGACACAACACCCGATATTGGGGGAACAATGGCGTAGGGAATGCGCGAATATCAGAAAGGAAATCATGGATTATACAAGAAATCAAAGAGGAAATCAAAGAGAATAAATCGAAACTGAAGATCGCTCTCAAAGAGAGAATACGTACGCTCTCAACGAGAGAATCGATCAATATAGTTGCATATTGTGGACCAATACAGAAATTAAAATGAGGGTAGTCACTTTAGTCATACTTTTCGATAACATCAAATTTAGGTCAAAATGGAACAAATGATATCAACTTATATAAAATGAATTAAACAAACTATTCATCAATTAGGACCAAAACCAATGTAAAAGGCCTATACATATTTCACTAACTAATTAAATGATAAATATATATTGTCTTATGTAGTCTTCACGGTCAAAATCATATCGTCACTCCTTCTTTCTCTTGGTTGAGACCATCTCTCTTTTTATTATCATTTTCTACTTGTATTTTTCTTTCACAATATTATTCCCAATATTATTTCATTTCTTATTCGTAAATGAAACTAAATTTGATATCATGTTCAAACACTAAAATCATCTAATTTTTACTTTATATGCAAAATATGACAACAAATGTCCATTTAAAAGTAGAAAAATAAAAGTACAAATGTCTATATATATCAAATTAGTTTTTTACTATATTGTAACTACTATTTTGTAACGCCTGTTATTTTTAATAGTTAGCGTATTCCGGTTGACTGTCCAAATAAACCAAATAATTCGTTTCAGATCCAGTTTGGTCTAAGGCAAAAGTTATATCGATTCAGAATGCACAATAGCGGCCAAAACGATGCGCAATAGTGTTAAACGACTTGCACATTATTATTTGTAAGACTACGCAAGAGCGAACGAAACTAAGCGGTCCAAAATTTTATGTTTGAATCTTTATATATCAATTCGATCATTTATTTTTCACTATTAAACATTCGGTTATTTTAATTCAATGTCGGCATTGTTTTTAAAATTTTACTTGTCAATATTGTGATTCTATTAAGTTTTTAATAATTTCAGAATTTAGTTGTCAATATTGTGTTTCTATTAAGTTTTTAATAATTTCGTATTAATACTGTGCAAATTAATTATTAGTATTGTGCATTCACTCAGTTTTAATAAATTATGAATTTGACATAAGAACTGAATTGTAATATAGTTATATTATCCTAATTTACATGTAAGTCCCTGGTACATGTTCAATTCTCAAAATTAAGTCCCTATTCACATCAGCACTCCATCCTTGTTGTTCATACCAATCTGTCGATAGTGCTTAGGTCCGCGACCTTCGGTGACGTGCTAATGACACCAGATTGACCCCGGCGACGCGACCTGAAGCCTAACCTCGTCGCCGATTTGATTGAGAGTAGAAATTAGGTCAATTTGTGATTTAGGGTTTTGAAATAATTAATCGACGTCGTCGCCGAGGAATGACAGGAACACGACAGCAAATGGAGATTTTGTTTCAGACTGTAAATGTTAGCCGGGACCTGGTTTGAGTTCGCCGGAGAAGAGAGGCTAGCGGCGGCCTTCTCTGAAAATGAAATTGAAAACGAGCAGATACATTTAGAGGGATAGATATACATATAGATGACGGGACAGTAATGGTGGAGACGAAAATGGTGGAGTCGGAGGCGGCGGCGGTTGGCGGAGGGTGGCAGCTTGCGTCGGACGGTGGCCATGAGCTAACCTGCAGGCTGGTGGAAATTGTGAGTTAGGTGAGAGATGGTGTGTGAAAGAGAAAGTTGAAGGAGGGTTTGGGTGGGGCCCACTTTATGGTGGATGAATTGTAATATTTTGTGTGTTGTCCGTTTTACCCTTACTAAGTGGACAACTATGTATATTTGACCACAATGTGTATGCTTGATTACTATATTGCCATTAATGATTGACCGACCAGATTTTGATTTAATCCTAACCATTGATATGATGTATCCAATGATCCAAATTTAATTTCATTTCTTTCACTTTCTTCATTTCTCATTTGATCCCAATTCTATATATATATATATATATATATATGTGTGTGTGTGTGTGTGTGTGTGTGTGTGTGTGTGTGTGTGTGTGTGTGTTAATAGTATGATATATCCAATGCACACTTTGGGGCACTGTATTCTAATATATTTTTTTTCATATCCAAATAGTTATGTCACTTACAAAAGAAGGAAAACATAATCAATAGAAGATTGGAATGCAGTTTCATCATAAATAATTATTTATAAAATAAGTCTTTATAACAAATATCTATTTTATTGTTTGAATTATCTACATTGGAATTAACAATATAATTTTAAAATTTATGTGACCATGTGAATTTGAGAACTTGTTTCCAATATATATATATAGAGAAGGGATCATATGAGAAAGAGGGATAGTGAAAGAAATAAGAATGAATGTAAGCCTTTAGATTTAGCAAATAAGTGGTGATGATCAAGTCAAACTTTAATAATTCAGTCAAACATATAATGGTATTATGGTAAATATTTGAACATATAGTGGTCAAATATGTGCATTTGACCAATTATTAAAGACATAATAGTCATTAAAATAAACATCAACTCTGGTGGACCCTACCCTAACCACCCCATCCCCCTCTCTTTCTCGCCAACCCAGTAAACACACAGAACTCACACACACACACCCGCCGCACACACACACACACACACTCCGGCAACAGCACACCACCACCCGCCTGCCGCCTCCCAGTCGTCGTCCCCCACTAATAGACCACCGCCGACCACAGAGATGGCCTCCACCAGCAGAACCGCCTCTGCTGTCCGTCGCAAGCTTTTTGGTCGTGAAATCCACCCCGACCTACCGGAGCCTTCGAGTTGGTCGTGGATGCGGGAAGACGTCCGCCGCCGTCATCGCCGGAATACAAATAGTCACTGAAGATCGGCGATTGGCAACATGACCTTCTCGCCGAGAGATGAAATCGAATCAATAAATGCTGGTGAAGGAGACGAAAATGTACAGATCTAGTTTCAAGATTTTATGGGCATGCATTTGGGAATTTGATAAATGTAAGGGGCTTAATTGCAAATTTAGGGTTTTTATTAAATTTCAATTTAGTACATGGGTAAAATCTATAATTTATGAAAATTATATTAACCACACAATAATGATAATGAAAGTGTAAAATATTATTTAATAATTGAATATTATAGATTGAATGAAATATAATTGAATAAAAAAATATTATATAAAAGTAACTAAAATTTAATTGAATTAAAATATAAAATTTCGAATCGAAAATTTTAATTCGGTTAGTTTGGGCTGCTAGTGCAATCTGATAGACATTGACGTGCAATTTGTATAACATCATTGTGCAATTGTAACACATATAAATACAAAAAAAGATTAATAATAATATTTTTCATGTAGTTACGTAGGTTTGGCTTTTTTCTTTTTTGTTTTAGTTATTTGAAAAAAAAAAATGCTGACCTCAAATTGAAATAATCGTGATTTTAGAAGTAAACACATATTATCGAACCGAAACGTAAAATTTCAAATTGAAAAAATTAGTTCAATCGATTAAGTGCAATTCGATATTCATTAATGTGCAATTCATCCAACAGTATGGTGCATTTGCAGCGCATGCATTTTTATTAATTTGTTATAACCCAAACTAAAATCAAATTTAAATAATTGGTAACCGAAATACTATAAATCTTGCAAATAATTCAATATTTAAATTATAAAAATAAAATATATGTTTAGTATTTTTAATATTTATATTTAATATTTTTCTAGATGAAAATAAATAATATTTGTATATAAAACTATATAAAAATTTATTTTTTATATAGTTAGTTGGTTTGATTATTTTGGTTATTTTTTTATTAAAAAAATAATGTTGATATTGAACTTACATAATTGATATTTTTACAAATGAAAGTAAATAATCGAGCTGAAATATAAGATTTCGTAACGAAATATTTTGTTCATTCAGTTTCGATCATTATGTGCAATTTGTCTAACATTAAGGTGCAACTTGGTAGTCGTTAAAGTGCAATTCGTCTAACACTATCGTGCAATCGGAGTGTATTTATTATTTATTATTATAAAAGTATATTTATTATTTTTAATATTTCTTATATATTACAATTTTACATATTAAAAGTTTTAAACATTGTACACTTTATTTATCATTAGGTGCAACTTGGTATTTCTTATATATTACATATTAAAAGTTTCGATCATTAGGTGCAATTCGTCTAACATTATGGTGCAACTTGGTAGTCGTTTAAGTGCGATTCTCTAACACTATCGTGCAATCGGAGTGCATTTATTATTTTTTATTATACATTTATTATTTTTAATATTTTTTATATATTATAATTTTACATATTAAAAGTTTTAAATATTGTACACTTTATTTATCATTAATATTCATTTATGAGATATTGCTATAAATTACATATTTGGTTATGAACTGAATTAAAAAAAATACTCAAAATTAATAAATATCAAAATTGTCCCTCATCACTATCTACTTAAAAAAAATCAATGAAACCCTAAATCCCTAATTTAAAATTGCAAATTTATTACACTTTTATTAAATTTTCTGTAAATTGCACATTTGCCACATGTACGAAATTGAAATATATTCAATCTTTATTAATTTGCAATCAGCCCCTGCACAAGATTCAATTCTCAAAATAATGCCCTAATCCCCAATCTCATCTTCACCCTCCACCACCCCACCCGCCGGCGTCCAGCCCTCTCCGGCCGTGACACTCCGGCATCCATGGGTTCATCGCATTTTCTGGTCGTCTCAGAGCTTTTCACGCCGCGACCTAAGCTCCGCCTCCAAGTTCCAGCCGGTGGGTGAAATCAATGGCGACCTGTTCGAGCTTCGCGTTGTCTGACTGCAACTGGCGGAGACGGGATGACTGCAACTCGTGGAGGCGGATGACTGCAACTGGTCGGAGCCCCTTCACGTCCGACGACGCGTCTGTGTACGGTGGAGTTGTGGCGGCAGTAGGCTGTCGACGGTGGAGGAGCTCTCAGATCTGTTGGCGGCTGGAAGCAGTCGACGGTGGAGGGGTGCTCAGACTGTTGTCGGCATGGATGCCGGCCGGTGGCAGATCTGTGTGTGTGTGTGTGTGTGTGTGTGTGTTTGTTTGTGTATGTAATGTGTGTGTAATGTGCGTGTAATGTGTATACAGAGTGTGTGTGTGAGTATTTGTGTGTTTAGTGTGTGCTGACGTGTGTGTGTGCGTGTGTTGTGTGTGTGTTATGGGTGTGCTGGTGGTGAGGTGGCATAATGAAGTGGATGGTGGTGTGTAATGGTAATGACCAAATTACCCTAAGATATAATTTTGACTTTTTTTTTAGCCATTAGATCATTCGATCTAATGGTTACGATTCATTCTCATTTATTTCACTAAGCACTATTCTCATGTGAACCCAACCCTATATATATATATATATGTGTGTGTGTGTGTGTATATATATATATTTATAAGAAACCATTATAGTTATTATTTTAAGATAAATCTTACATAAAAGTGGCAATAGTTATTCTTGGTATTTAATATAGTTTTGGAAGGAAGTTTTTTTCCTCCAAGCTCCTTCTCTTTAATATATACTAGTATGTCACTTGTGCGTTGCGCGCGGCCTGGTGTTAGAAATTATATGGATGATTTATAATTTAATAAAAATTTACTTAAACAAACATGTATAGAGATAATAAATGGTAGAATAAAATTTTAATTATTACATTTAAAAATACTTCAATAAATATAACAATGAAAATAGATGAACTATCTTCTTTATCACCATCACCATCACTAATAATAATCATTAGACAATATATATTTGTAACTCTAGAAACAATACCAACATATGAATGTATATGAATTTAAAATTTAATATATCTTTTTTCTTAAAAAATTTAAATTTAAATTCATTAAGCCTAACAAAAATATTTGTGATATACAATGGAAAAAAATTAGGTGTGACAGTAATGCATTCCTTCTCAAATTTTTTTCACAAAAATGTCTATGTGACAACATAATTTTTATTATTTCCAAAAACATACAGTCATTATTACTATTCTACAAATAAAGTAACATAGGAATAGTTATGGTTGAATGTAGAAAGAAGAGCTAATTAAGAAGAATATGACCCAATTTCTATCTGCATGTATTTAATTTTAAATTAGGTCCACATATTTTTTATTTTTTATTAGCAAAATAAATCTCCACATTTTGTTTTTGTGAAATAAGTGTGATGGTTATTAGAAAATGATGTGAAATAGGGATCATTTTTTGTAGAATTACAAATATGCTCACTTATCATTAATTTTGAAGACAATAGTAAAATACTCTCTTTTTCATAAAATCCATGAATATTATAATTTAATATAATTTTTTTAGAAATATAAATTGACATAATTTTTGTAAAGTGGTGAAAAAAAAATTAAGTATATAAATTCTAAAAGAATAAAAAACATTTTGATAAAACTTACATTTGTGATATAAAACTTACATTTGTTTCTTTTGCACTTTTGTACCCTTCTATATTATCTCTATCGTTTCGAAAAAAAAAAAAATAAAGAAAAGGAAGTTGATGCAGTATAATTAGTTGTGTTGATTTTATCTAATGCAACAATTCAGTGGTGATAATATATTCTCATGATTCTCTTAAGGAAAAAAAAAAACATTTGTTATATTAACAAAAATGTAACAATAATTAAGCATTATGCTATTTTATTCATAAAAGTTTTAGCTACATAATTGCGTATTTATTAAAAAAATGAGGGCAATCACTTTAGTTACCAATTTTTTGATAACTTCAAATTTAGATCTGAGTGAAACAAATGATACAAGAATAGTTAGGATTTCCAGAAGAAGATGCCATTCGTTTGATGAGAAATAAAAGGGAATATCGAAAATTCGAGTAGCTGTTCAATTCCTTCGTAGGATACCTATAAAAAAAGAAGTTTTCGCAACTCACGGGTGAGCGAAGCAGCGAAGGTTATCCGGAGCAGTGTCAACGTCAAAAGCGGCCTCGGGGCGCAGTCTTAAAGTTTTAGTTGTTTGAGGCGCAAGCAGAGAGGAAAGCTATAGGAGAAAGACTATGTTTGGACTGGGCACGTACCGAACGAAGATGGTGTTTATTTACACTTAAACAATCCATATAGGTGGAAAGCTGGAAGCTTCAATAGTTCCCCGCTGAACCTTAGAGTTCTATGATGGGGTATTTAAGTAAGTCCCTACTAAAGTGGCGCCTAAGCCGCCACGGATAGGGAATCAAGGTTGAAATCCTTCGAAGAGAGCCCATTTAATCACTCTTATCATTGGCTCGATGTAATTGACCTCACGGGGCCGCTCGGACGAAGAAAAGGAAAATTGAGTCTAGAATTAGAGCTCGGGCGGGGCATCAACCACAGCACAGGTTGCGGGACCTATCGAGATGCTTCCTTGCAGAACCCAACAAGGGCTGTAACTCAATAGAGTGAGTGAGAAACCTTGTAAACTCGAACAAGAGAATAGAGAAGGTCTGTCTTGTCTTAGACTAGCTCTACTCATCCATCTTGGGTACCTTGAGCTTATGAATAAGCTTGGGGGCTACTTTGAATTTTCTACTTACTATTAGGGCTTCCTGCACTAATTCCTACACTTAATTGGGTCTCATAGCCCCTTCACTTCGCAGCCTGATTAATGCGCTTTTAAAACGCACTTCTATGGCCCTTAATAATTTTCCAATTTTGACCTACTTATTAATATTATGACAATTAATCCTACTACTTCTGGTTCTACGGTTTCCACGCTTGAAAAAAAAAAAAGTCGGGGCGTATTGTCCAAATCATTGGTCTGGTACTAGACGTAGCCTTTCCGCCGGGCAAGATGCCTAATATTTATCACGCTCTGGTAGTTAAAGCCCGAGATACTAACAAATTAACCATACATTATTGGCTTAAATTGTTAATAAATTAGGACCATTTGTCTTCGCATTCAAAACTATACTGTTACTTTTTATCCGTCCCATTGTTCCGATAAAGATGGTATATTCTCGTCATTCTTAAATGAGTAGGTAAAACAATAATTGTGAAATTCAAAGGGTCAAGAGTCACATCTCACATTGGACTCTTAAATGAGCTTAACTCTCTTTATTATAATAAAGAGAGTTTGAGAGGTCACAACAACAACAAGGCAATACACCATGTGTTGGTGATGGCTTCAGCCACACGCGCGTGCGCCCTCGCGTCAGTCTATTGTTTCGGCTCGGGCACGGGCCTGGGACTTGGTCCTTGGTCCTTGAAAATTAGACTGTGGGCTAGACTTGGACGATCCAAGCCGTCTTTATGCTGCAAATTTATTTGCAATTGTTGCCAAAATTGAAATCCAAACCGTGTTGGATTTAGACACAAGTTTTGACCCAACCAATGTGACCTTTACTAGGTTCATTGAACCTGGATGTGTGACCTTCCACTGACTGTTTAGGTGGTTATCATGTGTATTGATGGTGTGTTAATACCTGAAAACGGCAGGCTTAACACCTGACCGTTCTTTGTCCACTTACAACAACCATTAGTGGGTTGTTACATGGAACATGCCTTAAGTGACTGAAGTCCATAGATCATCCCCTACCTCGCTGTAAGTCCTATAAAAGGACATAACATATAGCTGCAGAGAACACTTAGATCATCATTTGCATTCTTACATACTCTCATAGCCTCAAGCATATACATATTGCTCAATTTTCTCCTCCGTTCAAGTTTGTCGGAGCTCAAAAGTCTGTTATGCTACAACTTTCGAGACGTCACCCGTTGTATCTTTGGGGACGAGACGCATGAACCCGTCAGCCCATTACGGGGCGTATTCGTCTTGCGGAAAGAGCAACACTCACCTTGGTTTTGTCTTTTCGCTTTCAAATTGTTTTGTTTTCTGTTTTCTAGTTCAAACTGTAAGAACTGAAACATACATTGTTCGGTTCATAAGTTCGTTATAATGGACCCTAAAATTGAAACTAAAATGACAAAATGTGGTAAAAATTAAGATGAAACTTGCCCTTAATATGATGTTTCTTTTACCACTAACAATTTGCACTGAGCAACTGCAGGAATTGGTCTTTCAGTCTTACACTATAGAGTTGTTGCATACTTATGTCTTCCCTTTTCATTTATTATTATTACTTTATTGTGTTTTGGGTCTTTTAATGTCTGATGGACAACAACAACAGTATACCTAGAAGACATTTACTAGGGCAAAGACAATTAGGTTCGGAACTTTCATTCCATGATGTTGTTGACATAAAAATGAAACACACAACAAATGCCCAGCCTGTAAATTATATTACATTTGTCCAACCCAACTGACCCCCGGGAAACTAAATAAATATAAATAAGGGAAACAAATTTCTTCTTTTTGCTTCAATAAATTTTATTTAGCTAGCAATTAATAATACAAAAATGCTCCTTCTCCCATTTATTTCCACCGCTTTATTATACTCCCTGACTTGTTCTATCCAGGTAAGCAATGTAAATTAACTCTTTAATTGTACAATCAATATCATCTCTCCTCTTAATTTATTTTTTCCAAATTTTCTAGCCCTAAGGAAACCGCTACAGACCCTTCAATTTCGTCGGCGGACGGCTGCGGAGGAAGAGAAGAAGAATTTGCAGGGGAATCAGCGGACAGGAAGGGTCGGGCGAGAGAGAGGAATGCGAGGAGGAAGAAGGTGAGAGAGAGTTAGGGAGATTGACGCCATTGATGTGTGGGGAGCTTTTTCTGAGTTGAAATTAGGTATTTGCAAGGGGCGTCTATATCAAAGTTGATATAATGTGTTGGGAGCTTTTGTCCGTTTTTCGGCTACCGAATTTCCTGTTTTCTCCGTTTATAGCCATTGTTTTTCCTTTGTTTTTTTTTTGTCTGTTTTTCGGCTACCGAATTTCCCATTTTCTCCGTTTCCTCGTTTTTCTGTAATCAAAATTCTAAAGATGGGGAAGCTGTGTATACCAAATTCTAAAATTGTAATCAAAATTTATAATATTGTAATCAAAAATAATTTGTGTATACCAAATTCTAAAGTTGTAATCAAAATAATATAATACTGTAATTAAAAAGAGATGTGGAAGTTGTGGACCATAAACATACCTGATAGCAATGAAAGTTGTAGAACGGAAGCAGATTACTGGGTTACATATGTAGATAGTGAAAATCAGGGGTTACGGCGGTATGTTACAGAGTTAATTTTTTATTAACTGAACTTAAAAAAAACTTAAAAAGTCTGTTTTCCCTGACTGAATAATAAAGAAAAAGTTGATGATGTGTATTGACACGTCAGGGAGTTATATAAATGCGGTGGAAGTTGGAGGGGTATGTAGCGGTATTGTTATGTAATTCGTCTATTTTCAAAATAAATAACATTGAAAGGGAATGTCAGAGTCTGATCAAAATATTTTTGAATGTACAAATAAAGTTGTCATTTTCGTAGGAATATTTATAATCTTATTGGTGTATTGTACTCGAACGTATGTTCAATTACTTTAGAGTACGTACTTAATGTAATGTGTGATGATTTTAAAAAATAATTTAGTGTCTCGGAAAAATACATGTAACTAAGATTTTGAAAAGTCAACTTTTATTTGGAGATGAAATTCGTTCCTCCATGGGGTAGATACTAAATTTGTCTATATGATGAGTAATATAATAGTTTATACAATGATTAAAAATATAAAAATTATTAACAATTTTAATGACACAATTTGTTTTTTCACATAGATATTCATGAACTGTTAGTAGAAATATCTTATAAAGATCATACAATCATGAACTATGACTATATATTTTGCCAAGATATTTTAAATGTTTGGATAAAGTTGATGTTTGTCAAACGAGTTAAGAAGAATTATGCAATACTATTTATGTATTGGGTTCCGACGGTGATTTATGTATTGCGTTCCAACAGGTATGAATGTTTCTTATGAGAAAGTCAAAACCAAAATGAAAGAAAAAAATCTCTTGAGTCATCTAACATAAATAAATAAAAGAACTTAATCAATAATACACATTAGGTCTTTAGTTTGTTATTTAGTGTTTTTCGTTTTTTAATTGGAGACTCATTTTTTTAATATTTGGTTTTTAGGATTATAATATGTTATTTCATTCTTTAAACATTATTATATTGTTTTTAAAAAAGAAAATACATTCATTTGTTCACATTTTATTTTGTTTGTACATTAATATATTTAATAAATTAATTAATTTATGTAACTACATTTAATCGGCCAAAAACATTCTCCACCACGTGCACTTTAATTACTAATTTATATAAATAACTTAGAGAAATGCTATAGATACATAATATTGTACATACGGGTGTACATAATACTCACATTGAGTGGGACATACTAAAAATAAAAAATCAAGTGGACCTCACTCCATGTGAGTGTTATGTACACCTCTATGTACATTTATTATGTACTTGTAGCATTTTCCAATAACTTAATACCAGCAGTTAACAATGCAGGTTCGTCTCCAATGTCTTTTTACATTCTAACTGGCAAACCATAGTTATGGAATGTTGCGATTGTGCCGTCCTGATTGGCCGTCACAAAAACCAGACCCCACAAACCATCCCTCCCTTTCGCACACAAATCCCAAAGAGGCGGCAGCCTTTCCTCGGGCCAAGTCGTGCAGGCCCGATACCGGCCGTTGGTCGAGAAGCAGCTCGAGAGTGAGAAATGTTTGGAATATTTATAACCCCACAATGTTCCCATTTCTCTGTGGGGCCCACACATAGTAGAACTGGACTCGGGACGCGTCCAGGGTAACACAAGCGACACACCCCCACGCTTGAAAAAAGTCTCACACGAGCGCTTGGATTTTTTGGGCTGTTTGGATGTGCTGATGGCCCACAGATACACGCGCGAATCCTCCCCAGCCGACACTATATGCCTCCCGCTTGAAGTCAAGGAGGCTGACAGCTGGCAGCCTGACTTGGGGAGACCTGTTTGTTGATTAGAGGAAGCCATTTATATATATATATATATATATATATATTAGAAGGTGGAAAACTGAATGCTGTTGGTCTTGAATCTGGATTTCATATTATTCTCATACCTTTGTACTTGCACACAACCTTGAGTCCATCAACTATGCGAATCTTGGAGCCCTCGGATTCAATCATCACTCTTTGGGACCCATTTTTCAAAAACTGAGTAAAAAGAAAAACTATGTGAACATACAAGTTGGGTGAGAAATGAAATATTTTAGAAAGGAAAAAAATGCAGGAGTTAGGAAACTGAGAGTAATACCTGAATGCCTGTGATTCTGTTACCAGATGATTTCCTTTTTTCTTGGACATTTATCTCTGTTTTTAGCACGAGCTCATCGCCTGTGTAAAGAAAGAAATCCTCACTAAGTTTCTACGATTATGCACATAACTTTTTCTTTCAAGCAAAGCCTTTTGTGACAATGGTGTGTACCTGATATATCATAGAACCGGCAACTGCCAGAAACAGAACCAACAACAAATCCCTATACCAACATAAACAAATAAGAAAAATGTGAGATGTGTCAATGAATCAGACATTTAAGTTTAATAATAAAAAAAT
>BKCP01004113.1:960564-963064 GCA_008636005.1 Striga asiatica
AATCGACTCACATTAGATGAGGACCAAGCCAGATCTAAAACATCACCATTGTGTGCTTGAAACTTATGCAATGGGCTTTCTTCAATGTGGAAGATCTTTTCAGGAAAGACAACTGGTGCTTGAACTTCCTTTGTTTTCTTACTAACCAATCCCATTTCACCATAACTGCAGTAACCGGGCCAGGAAGAAGCTTCCACTGAGTCAACTCGCCATATGCAAACCACACCATCCACACTGCCACTAGCCAGATACTGCCCATCAGGGCTGAATTTCATGGCCCGAATCAAATCATCGTGGGCTTTGAGTTCTTGACCAGAATACACAGCTGTACACTCTATATACTTTTTCCAGTTATGTTCTACATTCACCCGACAGAATTTCTCTGCCTCACCTTGTAATTTTGATTCCTTAAATAAGTTTGCATTTTTCTTCATTTTCTGCTCCAAGTATCTCAACCAGCTCAACTTTTTCGTCTTTCTTTCACTAGTGATGGGTCTCTTTCCCACACAATTCTCATCTTTCTTCACTTCACATTTGTCAATAGGAACCAGATTTCCAATTATTATGTGGTCCAGCCAATCCTGCTCAGAATTAGCACCCGAACAATTTGCCTCGCTATTCGACTTCTGCCTTTCGAACAGCAAGGCATCGTCAGTGGCAGTCGACAAGCTACAATGACTGGAAATAGTTTCACGAGATTTAAAATTTCCCTCAACCTCGGCGAAAGCCGAACTCTCTACAAACCCCATTGTTGATAGAAAATTCTTCCTTCTTTTTATCACGCACTCTGGCTCACTCAACCACATGTCATACTCTGAATTTCCACACACCAAATCCTCAGGCACTAATTGATCCACACTATCATAGAAAACCTCTTCACTCTCACACGCACTCGACATTTCTCAAAAATTGACTTGGCTCCACAATTCCACATTAAATCACCAAAATCACACTCTGCATTTTCTCCCAGTAAATACAAGAAGATTCGAATCCCAAAATTAACGGTTTGAGTATCCCACAGTAGTGCTCTACACTGTCTCAAATAAAACTCAACTATTTATGACTTTAAAACATATGCTAGACAGTTTTGTGGAACATGTTTCCATGTAGAAGAAGCTTCGAAATGAAGATAAATGGCAAAACCAGCAGCAGTGGGAGGGTAATAGAATAATACGAAAACCAATGTAGTGTATTGTACCTTGAATTACTTGCAAAGCAAACATGAAATCCCAACAATATCACCGACTACCCCTTTGATTATGGCCGCTGCATAACCTAATAGCAAACAACCATATACAAAACGAGTAAATGTTTCAGAATTCTACCAAGTTCTCTGTACATTGACAATGGAATATTGTTTGTGGTGGAAGCAAATGTGTGTCAAATCCTCGGTATAAATAAACACGGACAAAAAGAAGACAACTCGACAAAATAAAATAAAGAAAAAAAAAAAGTCGTGAAACGGGGCCTGCAAAAAGTAGTGTCTTTTATTTTAATAAATGGTCCTTGAGATCTGAGAAAATGGTTTATTGAGGAGTTTTTGACAGCACACGAGCGGCTCAAAGCAGAAATGTGGCTCGCAGAGTTGCAAAATATTCCATGAGATTCGTATATATTTTTTCTGTATGATGTTATTTTTAACTACACCGTGTAGCAAACAACGATATTTAAAATATTTTTATTATAATTAAGATATGAAAAAACGATACTAAGAATAATGTTATAAAAAAAAAATATATATTGTGTTCGTATTAAAGCTAATTTAATTTAGCCAACATGAATTTTTTGTGATAAGTCACAATTGAAGATTTTTTATATAAATGAGAAGTATTTATTTTTTTCCAAAATTTTTGGTGTCATTACATCAATAATAATGACAGTGATTTTAAATAATACTAGAAGGTATCCCGTGCGATGCACGGAATAAAGATATTGATGAGTCAAAATAATCGACTCAAAGAGATTGTCGGTTGAACCGCCTCATCTCGATTGCGTGAGAGTTCGAACGTCTCAATAGCCTTCGTCTTCAAGAACCGGGTCGACCTGCAAAGCACCGGGGCGGGGCCCCGGCGTAGACACTGCCACGCTCAAGTCAGAAAACAAATATTTTGATCGTGTATCTTAAGTAATCTTCAGAGCTTAGAGATAGAAAATTAACCTGAAATCCTTATTTTAATGGCTCCTTCTCCAAAAAACAATGTTTTCTCAATAACGAAGGAGTCTCATTCTCCCAAATCACTGTGTGGATATATACAAACTTTCTTAAATATCTTTTAGGATTATTCCTAGATCTTCATGGATATTTTTAACCCATACCATGTATTGCATAAATGGGCTTTAAGCTTCCTTAGACCGGCCCTATCTGAGTTAACCGCTCAGTTGGTTCACCGAGTCATTTTTTGTGCTACATCAGATATTAAATAAGTTATTTTCAGAAGCTCTGTTTGTTTAAGTCTAAAAAATAATAGGGTTATCAACTATTTTCCACCTCTTTTAATCA
>BKCP01004113.1:968064-979076 GCA_008636005.1 Striga asiatica
ATCAAGTAGCACAAGAGAGCCAGCGGGTCAACGACTTGTTACCATGACGAAGGAGAAATTGAGCAAAATGATCGTTAATGCTGTGGCGGCCAAGAATTCTCAATAGCAACAACTGTCTAATGCGATTACCTTACGATGACAACGACGAGGGAAGAAAGAAGAAGTCGAGCACCCATGGTGGAGAGGAAGATCGTAGCCAGATGGTGGAAAGGATAGTAGAGCAACTGAAAGAGTTACAAGCTAAAGTGGATGGAAAAAATCGTGGGAAAGCTCAATGACACCCATTCGCGCAGAGGATTCTCGATGGTGACCTGCAAAGCTGAGCATCACTTATGACGGGTCCAATGACCCAACTCTACATTTAAGGTCCTTTGAAAACATGGCAGTGTTAAACAGGTATTCTGATGTTGTAAGTTGTCGAGCTTTTCTGGCGACCTTAAAGGGAGGACGCAAGACTGGTTCCATCAGCTCGCCCCTGGGTCGATCGAAGATTTCAAGGAGTTCAGGAGCATATGCCTCAACCAATTTGCCATCGTTGTTGGTGTATATACTGAAAGTTTGGCTTTAGATTTATTTACACTGAACCCGTTTGAATGAGAATCATGTTTAATTAAACAAGTCTATGTTTTGTTGTTTTGGACTTAGATAAAATGGTTCATTATCGGGTGAACAGAAGATCATTTTATCAGTGACTTGCGAAACAAGAATAGTAGGTTCGCAACCTAGATGGAAATAAACAACCCATCGTGAACGGTTGTAGTGTTAACCATACAGTTGGTCTTGACTGATTAGTAACGCTAGTACACTTTGTATATTGAACGAATTCTAGAGAGGAGAAGTTCGTTTTATACTGATCTTCGTAAACGAATTAGGTCTCGGTTAACTACTGCGTACTCTTAATCCGTAAGATATAAACAGGCATGTGCATGCAGTAGATATCACTTTGATTCACTTGAGTGAGATTTAGTTTACTGAGTCAATATACTTACTGTTTTGGATAATATTATTGTATGTACGATGTGCTGTTATAATATTTATAGTTACTGTGTGCGTTAGTTTGATGATGTCCCCGAGATAAGCTCATGAAGGATTATTATGTTAAATCTGGCCAGTGGAATTTATCCCGACATAATAATAAAGATATGAGTGGTACTAGTCTCGGTTGAAGAAGTCAATTAATTCTTGATTATCAGTAATCAATTAATTGATCAGCTTAAGTCGAGGACTTTTAATGATTCCTATACCTATGGGTGGAGTAAGGAATGATACTCTTTATAGGAGAATCATCTTTGTAAGCGAGAAGTAAATGGGCCGCTTCAATAGAATATTTACTAAACTGAGATATGGTCAAAAGCCAAAATCACAATGTGAGAACGAGAAACTGTTAGAGTTGTTGTTGTTGTGTGAGTATTTTCTTGGTGCATGCAAATAACCGATAAGTTCAAAGCATCGTGTTACTAATCGGCTAGTGTATCCGATAGTATTTCACTAAGAAAGATTCAAAGCCACAAGATATCTCTGTTGATGCAATGACTGTTTGTCAGGACTCTCAAGTATTGCTTGCATGCATTAATTTCATTCATGTGGGGTATGTTGGAGTATACTTTAGAAGCTCGAATTTGTGATTACACCCAATTCCTTTTTGAATGAGATAAGTGTTTTTTATCAAGTGTATGTTAGATTAATTTCCAACTTAATAATAAAAAATTGAATGGTACTATATTCAGTCCAAGAAGTTGATTAATTATATTATCATTTATTAAATTAATCAATGGACGTTATATCTTAAATTTGGGGAGGTAAATCGAGCAATTAGTCAAGAGACGAACTAATTGTAATTCAAAGCTAAATGAGGAGTGCAATAATATTATTCTAGTTGAATGTTCTATTATACAAGTATGAATAAGGTGTGAATACAAGGTGTGAACACTAAGTGTTATCACAATATTTTCTATTCCTACTTGTGAAACTCATATTTAGCACCTCATTAAGGTTCCTGTTGCAGCCTATAAATACACCAAGTCCCCTAGCCTCCATCAAACATAATGTTCCACATGCATAAAACACGTTAAGAACATGAGTTATTCTCTTGAGAAAATTCATATAAAACCGAGAGGTCTCAGGAGAAGAAAATCGAGAGGCTTTGGCAGTTACGTTTAGTCGCTCCACCAAGATGATTCGGAGAAGGTGTAAAGGTCATATAGCAGAAGATCCAGACGAATATACATATGCATCCCGTCAAATATATTTGTCTCTACGGCACATCGGACAACCACGAAACTTGAAGAGCACCACCACCGGAGTAAAAGGAAACCACTAGCATGCCAGAACCACAAGTCGGAGCTGTTCGCTCTGGTGCCAGAGCCTCACATGCTGCTGCACGTGACCCACGAACAACCCGTGCACGCCTCTGCGAGCAACATCCAAAAAGACCGTGTGAGCAGCGCCCCGTGCAAACAACTTGACCCGTGCACAGACCGCGCAGCATCCGTGAAGACACCATGACCCGCTTGGCGTCCCATTGTGACCCAGAGTGAGATCCACGTGTTCCCAATGCGACCCGCAGCGCGACCAGCGTGCCCTGCAACAGATCTGCATTTTCCGCGTGAAGCACATAGACCACGTGATGTCCTGGCGACCGCAATACCAGGCTGCGAGACCAGCGCCTCGTAGGGAGTTATCTCGGCGACTAGTGCCTCCAGCTCGAGAAGTCTCGGCAACAGCGCAACCAGACCGTGCAGTCTCAGCAACCAGACCACCAGTGGACTCCAAGCAAGTAGTCTATGTAGTTGTCCTCGGCCAGCAGAAGATTGCAAATCTTGGTGACGATGAGGCGTCTTTTGGCCTCTAGATGCGTCCGTTCTTGTTCGGGTATGTCCTCAAAAGTGTCTTTTGACACTTAAACCTCTTGGAGATATTTTTCTACATCTATAAATACCCACATACATGAAATTATTCATAACTTGAAAAATTAAGAGCTCTTGCATTACATTTTCAAAGTTCATAAAACATATTGTGTTCTTTGATTTTTTTTCGTTGAGTCTTCAGAGTTTCAAACAAATAATATTTCTCATCAAAGGCTTGTATATCTGAAGTACCGCTGTATACATGTAAAAGGTCATTGTATCTTGGAAGCGTTTGCCGTTAACAATGATTATTTTACTGGGCAATTTCGTCATAAGCGGAAGATTACTATTATATGTCTCGACTTTGATTTTGCTTTTATTTTCTTCATTTTCCTTAAGTCATCTTTTTTATATTCACAAACTACCGATACTTCTGTAACAAAGAAAAGATTGAATCAATCACGCAATAAGGTGTTTTGGAATGGCGGATCCAGGATGATTACATAATGGGGGCACCATATAGTTAACAACGAAAATTATTTTAGAAAAATAATAATGTCTTCACAGTACGCATAAGTCATATCTTACAACTATTCCCTACTTCATTCATAACATTTTCTAGCAAATCAGTTTCTACATAACAAATCAAAAGATCAATTAGAAAAAGATAACTCATTCGGTGTCGCAAATAATTCTTCACATACTTCGTCCCCGAAAAACTTCTCTCGACAGTTGCAATGGCAACGGGCAAAGTAAGAGTTAACTTCAAAAGTTTATACACCAATACATGCGAAAGATGTTTCTTTGTTTCGACCATAACTTGAGCGAGATCACCGATATCCTTTAGGTTGGAAAATCTTCCATCATTTCGAACATTATCAATGTACACTCCAAGTTGATCTTCAAGAGCTATGCGATCCATGGAGGTAAAGTCTTTCGGATAAATCTCAGCCAATCTCATCAACTTTGAGGGGTCAAACTCATGGAACGAGTTAACAGGATTTAACAAAGCCGTACAAATAAGTAAATCAGAGTTGACTTCATTAAAGCGATCATTAAATTCTTGAAGTTGCATATCAAGAACAGTGTAAAAACAATTCACCGAGTAATGATGTAACTTGGTGACTTTTCTTTTGCTCTGGACCGCCTCGGATCAATATAAGATTCCACCATATCTGGCACAACAATGTCATGTTTCTCACAAAAAGATGACATTTTCTCAAGGAGAGAATCCCACCCATCATCTCTAAGCTTTTGAAGTTGACTTTTAGTTGCCTTCACCAACAACATAGCATTCCAGATGTTTTGATCCTTTCTTTTCAATGTCGTTGATAAAGAACCTATGAATCCTAAAACCTTCAACATCAAGTGTAAGTAAAACACAATATCAAAGGTCTGAAAATAAATGAGAAGACCACGTGCTTGATGTCTGGATTCATCTTTTCCATCACTTTCAACAAATTCAAGAACCTCAATAACCGAAGAAAAAAATTCAACCAAACGTAAAAGTGTTTTGTAATAAGACCCCCAACGTGTACCCCCAGGCCTATGCAAAGAAATCTCTTGATGCAGCCCTTTTCCTGTTGCAATTGCACCACTACCAATGGCTTCTTTCACTTTGTTTTGTTGGGCTTCGCGAATCATATCCTTTCTTTTACAAGAAGCTCCAACCACATTCAACAACGTAGCTACCTTATCAAAAAAGTTCTTAACATCATGATGTTTTTTAGCAAGTCCCACAACAACCAATTGAAGTTGATGAGCATAACAATGAACATAATATGCAGAGCTATTTTCTTTTAAAAACAAAGATCTCAAGCCATTAAACTCACTCTTCATATTGCTTGCTCCATCATAGCCTTGCCTTCTAACCTTTTTCATGCTTAATCCATATTCAGCATATAAAGAATCAATTGCAGATTTAAGAGAGAAAGAAGTTGTCTCTTTCACATGAATAACACCAACAAATCTTTCTTTCACAACTCCATGCATATCAACAAATCGCAAAACCACTGACATTTGCTCCTTATCAGAACCATCACGAGATTCATCAACCAACAAACCAAACACATCATCACCAATTTCACCTAGAATAGAAGGGATGAGTTCTTGAGCAAAACAATGAACAATGTCTTTTTGAATACTCGAAGACACCATTTGATTATTTCCTGGAGCATTTTTCAAGACAACATTCCCTATAGTCTCATTATTTTCTGCAGTATACTTTATCGTTTCTAAGAATACCCCTCGGTTATCAGATTGATCTGACTCATCATAGCCACGGAAGGGTAATCCTAACCTCAACAAAAATTTAACATCACTAATGGAGGTATTTAAACGGATACGATATTCATTTTTCACAACTTCACTTTGCTTATGAAAGCAACTGCAATAGACTGACTTTGTTTCAACAAATCATCACATTTTTTTATGGCATTGTTATGAAAGCTATTAACATTGCCCACATGAGAAGTTAATCTCTCTGTTTGATTCCAACTCGAAAATCCCTCGGTAACAAATGCATCATTTCCACATTTATTTTCAAAGTTATCTCGAAACAAATAGCAACACAAACAATAATTTTTATCCTTCTTCACGCTGTACTCTAACCAGTTATACTGATCAAACCAGACAACATTAAACCGCCTCAATTTTTTATCCATCATTTTTTTTGGAAAATCATGACCACGGGGTTGACAAGGTCCTCTACTATGATATTTTCTCCTTATTTCATCTCTCTGGTTAGGATGATATTCCGTAATTCATCTTCTATCTGTCGGGTCTCAATGAAAATCATTTAAATCAACTTCTATAGGCATTGAAGCAGGACAACTACCGACACTTGAGCTATTTCCAATCCCACTATTATCGTTTGGTGTTGGTAATTTTCTTTTCAAAAATCTCTCCATTAATAAACCTGTCCAAATTTTATTTTTATTTAACAAAAATTATTAAATTTGATAAACTAAAATCAATTGAAAAATATATCATATTCCTAGAAAATTCTAAATTAGGAAAACTAATAATGCTCATAAAAAAAGTAAAATATGTTCAAATTAAAGAGAAAAAATTACCTTGAAGAAAAATCGAAAAAAATTCTTGTTCCTTCTTGTTCTCAAAATTGGATGATATTCCAATTTTTTCTTGAAGAAAAAGAAAAGGATTGATTACCCAAGGATCTGAAATTTTCACGAAAGTTTCGGAGCCTTGCTTGCAGGATCTGAAATTTTCACGAAAGTGCGGCCGCAAAATTTCACGAAAGCTGCCTTCACACCGCGTCGTCGCCTCGCAAAATTTTGGGTTGTTAGTTGTAGGTTGAATTGTTTTCTGTTTGGGCTGGGGGCATAATTTTGGGCCTAGAGGAATTTTACTCTTGGACTACCTAACTAATCAGAAATTCGATGGAGCTATCAGATGGTTTTCTTGGAGCCATTCATCACTTAATGTATTAAACATGTCCAAAGTGTAATTATTGTAGGACATATGTCAATACCCTATTCATGAATAAGTGTAGATGGCTCCATAAGTCGAGTCATCCGATGGTTCCATAGCAATACTGCCTAACTAATATAGGTTGGAGACAATTTTGTTGGGGATGGGCCTGTGACCCCACTTAATTAATGTAAATCCGCCATTGGTGTTTTGTGACAATAGTATAGTAACGGGTCCAAATATTTACAAATAAAAATAAGATGAATACGTTTAAACTATATACAGATATATACACACACATGTATATATATGTGGGTGTGTGTATATGTACATATCAATTAAAATCTAAGTTTGTATTCGAAAAATATATGTTATATTTTTTCTTTAGCGTATTTCAAGAGTATCATGAGCCTCATCTTTTTGAAGAGATTATGATATTCAAAACCCCATACCAACTAAACAGAAAATGCTCATGGAGAATGTCCACGTGGATAAATTTAAAAATTACTATAAAAATTAAGTGATACAATAGAATATACGAATAATTTAAGGAAATATTAACATTTTTGTTTTGTGATTCGAAATGAAAATTAATTAGATAAAAAAGTTTGGTTATTTTTGTAGCTTTTGTGATTGTTCTGATTTTCTCTTCAATTGAAAAAGTGTCATGTTGGCATTTTTAGTTCACGTTGAATGCCATGTCAGCATTGCCACCTCGTTTTGCGGCCCAATAACTCGTTTTGAAATGAAAGGCAAAGTCATGTATATAATTGTTAAGTTAAAAAGTTTGGTTTTATTTAAAAAAAACAAAAAATGTTGTGATTCTTTAACAATTAAAAGTGTAATTGTGGTGATTTTTTCTTCAATTGAAAAGTGTCATGTTGGCATTTTTAGTCCATGTGGAATTCATGTCAGCATTGCTAGCCCGTTTTTCTGCCCAATTCGTATTGAAATGAAAAGACCCAATCATGTACATATAATTGCCAAATTGAAATGTTTCGCTAAAAAAAGTAAAAGATTGTGATTTTTTTAACAATTAAAGCTTTTTAATATAAATGCAAACGTTATTATATATAGTATTGCTATTTTTAATTGAATGAGTTCTAATTAAAAATAGCAAAAGAATAGAATTAATAAACACAACACGTCATCCAAAAGTCAATTTCTACAAGAGTCCAAAGCTCTGGTTTATCCATTTAAGCCACAAGGTGGCCAAAAGGGCATTGAACAAAAGTGAGTAAAATTGTAAGTTACAGTGAAAGGAAAAAGAAGAAAAAAAAAAAAGAATTGGGGAGGACAGAATTCTGGCACTTACTACCATATAAAAATACCAAAAATGTATGATGGTTTCGAACAGAGTCAAGGCGCATCAGGAAATGGGTTAAAAAATTCGGGAAATGATTTTGACTTTTGGCATTTAGTAGTGGGAGGTGAAGTACTTATATATATATATATTATATATAAATGTTATCTGCATGCAAGGTCATTATTTGGTGAAAAGATACTGCCTACATCTTTGAAAATCATTTATTTGGGGATTTTATTTTTTATTTATATAAATTTCTAGAGGAGTGATAATTAATTACTAGTTTTATCCCGTGCATTTGCACGAAAAACGATATAATAGAAGAGAAATTAATTAAAAATATAAATTAAAATAAAAATCATAACTTAATAAATGAGAATAAATAATATAAGAAAAAGAATCTAAATATTATTAAACATTTATCTATATACAATCTTTGTAGTTTTCCTATCGTCAGAATCTCATCACAACAAATCATTATCGTTAAATACCTTCGACTCGTTACTCTAGGATTTGTATCTTTGTAATATTCGAAAAAATATTTTTTTATTATTGTATGATTGCAATAGAAAATAGAGATATTTGTAGTCATTCTTAATTAATTGTGAAATATGTATTTATATAATACCAAAAAATATATAGTATCAAAATAAAAATAAAAATATTTTGTATTTCACGACATAAAAAATGCGTTACAAAAATGGGCACCATCCAAAATGAGACTTGTCAAAATAAATTGTGTAACTGAAGGTTACATATTTTTATTAATTGTTGAACATATTTTTATTAAATGAACACTTATTTTTATTAAATGAATTCATATTATTAACAATACCGCTACATACCCCTCCAACTTTCACCGCATTTGTATAACTCCCTGACGTGTCAATACACATCATCAACTTTTTCTTTATTATTCAGTCAGGGAAAACAGACTTTTTAAAGTTTTTTTTTTTAAGTTCAGTTAATAAAAAATTAACTCTGTAACATACCGCCGTAACCCCTGATTTTCACTATCTACATATGTAACCCAGAAATCTGCTTCCGTTCTACAACTTTCATTGCTATCAGGTATGTTTATGGTCCACAACTTCCACATCTCTTTTTTAATTACAGTATTATATTATTTTGATTACAACTTTAGAATTTGGTATACACAAATTATTTTTTATTACAATATTATAAATTTTGATTACAATTTTAGAATTTGGTATACACAACTTCCCCATCTTTAGAATTTTGATTACAGAAAAACGAGGAAACGGAGAAAATGGGAANGGAAAAAAAAAAAAACAGAGGAAAAACAATGGCTATAAACGGAGAAAACGGGAAATTCGGTAGCCGAAAAACGGACAAAAGCTCCCAACACATTATATCAATTTTGCTATAGACGCCCCTTGCAAATACCTAATTTCAACTCAGAAAAAGCTCCCCACACATCAATGGCGTCAATCTCCCTAACTCTCTCTCACCTTCTTCCTCCTCGCATTCCTCTCTCTCGCCCGACCCTTCTTGTTCGCTGATTCTCCTGCAAATTCTTCTTCTCTTCCTCCGCAGCCGCCCGCCAATGAAATTGGAGGGTCTGTAGCGGTTTCCTTAGGGCTAGAAAATTTGGGAAAAACAAATTAAGAGGAGAGATGATATTGATTGTACAATTAAAGAGTTAATTTACATTGTTTACGTGGATAGAACAAGTCAGGGAGTATAATGAAGCGGTGGAAATAAATGGGGGAAGGAGCATTTTTTATTACATAATCTATGGTTTGCAAATCATTGACCATTTTGGTTGTTGCAGTGATTTTAGAGTAGTTTATCATAATATTTTTCGCATATCATCTGACTTGCAATATTTATGTGCCTAATAAAATTTAAATGCATTATTGTCCAACTTTTGGCATCATACATAATGCTCGAAGATTCAAGATTAAGATAATTTCGTGAATCATCAGCAATGACAAAACAAAACAAAACAAAACAAAACAATAAACCAATATTGAGAAGCATTTCATTTGTCAAAATATTTGAGAGGAGAATAATTAGAATTCTATTATATTTTGATACTCTTATTTTATAGAGTAATTTCTATAGCCATGCCCTATTTACCTTAAGAAAAGCAAAAATTTTGGAGATTTTTGACCTGAAATCCACCCATTTGTTTTCTTGTCCCAGTTTGATGAATGTGCGCCTCAGGATTGGATATTTGAGTTTCAACCCCTCTAAGACTTACCACTGTCCATTTCCATTACCATGTCCAAGGACTTGTACATTAAGAACTTTCCCCAATTGCTTTCCAATATTCAATCCCGAGTCTGCTGCAATCCAGTGCAATAGTAAATTCTGAATAGATCCCATATCTTGATCTTCTCCTCTTCCTCCAGAGAATTCTATACCCCGAGGATTCCAGTCCTTCAACAATATGTAC
The DNA here is from genome assembly GCA_008636005.1 of Striga asiatica. Lineage (NCBI taxonomy): Eukaryota > Viridiplantae > Streptophyta > Magnoliopsida > Lamiales > Orobanchaceae > Striga > Striga asiatica. The sequence continues at coordinate 978,071 of BKCP01004113.1, forward strand.
TAGCACCATCAAATGACCACATTTTTCCCCTGAGTATCTTCTCTTTGTCTTCTTCTTACTAGAACAAGAAATGAAATTCGTTGTGCCCTAAGTTTCTAACGATGAACGACCTTCTAGTGGTCTAAATACTTCCCAGCGTCGCTTTAAGGCCACTAAAGTTTATCTTCTTTTCTTCATAGATCTGGACGATTAGACTTATATGACATTCTCATAGCCCAGGTGCTATATCAGCTTCTGAGAGCTCCACTTCTCGTTCTTCCTTTTCCGAAAGGACGAGCATTTGCAGCTTATCCGCGATTTATTTTTCCATGAACCCTGGCAAAAGAACCTACACTACCTACACATTACCTACATCTTTGGAGGAAGCCATTTGGGCCAATTTCCACTATCAAAACTGGTACATGTTTGGAAACTTTCCCCCGTCTCTTGTGAGGGGCATAGAGACAAATCTGACTAACCTTAGTCGGAATGCACTCAAACAACTTTGTTTTTTTTCTAGTGATTGTTTAGGGCACCGTGTGAGTATGTTCCTCTATTCTCCCAGTTGGGATGATTGTATGACTTCTTAGCCAGTCCTATTTGTACATTTGCCTAGTAATAGAATCTATCGTTTCGACCAACAACAACAACATAACCTTTTAGTCCCAAGCAAGTTGGGGTAGGCTAAAGATGAAACCCAAGAGAACCAATGGTAAGAGAAACACAAAAAGGGCTCAAAACAAAAGGAAGAGATTGGAGCAAAAGAGAAAGGAGCAAAAGTCACGGTTCTGGCACGTTGATTGCTAGCCTCCAAGCGCTCCTATCCACCTTTAAATCCTTGAAAATATTCTAATCTTTAAGGTTTCTCTTAACCGACTCTTCCCAAGTGAGTTTAGGCCGACCTCTACCTCTCTTTACATCATCGACCCACTGTAGAACTCCCCTACGCACCGGTGCATCAGGAGGCCTCCGTTGGACATGTTTGAATCACCTCAGTCGATGTTGAACCAACTTCTTCTCAATCTAT
>BKCP01004113.1:979149-992751 GCA_008636005.1 Striga asiatica
GTAAATTGAGTATTTATTTTTCTAATATTATTAATATTAAAAAGGAAAGATAAAGCCACGTGAAGGCAAAAACCCTCTTTCGTGGTGGGAAAAAAACACCCCACAATTGGAACCAAAGACAAACGGAAAACGGTTATTCGGAGTCGAAATTTAAGCCATCTGCAGAAAATTCGACATATCCACAATTCTTCTTCTTCTTCTTCTTCTTCTTCTTCCTCCGGAATGGCACCTTCGTCCGCCTTAAGCCGGCCCATTTGCTCCTTCAATGTCATTTCTTCCCTGAAACCGAATGATAACAATATTTTTCAAATTAATTGTCCATTGGGGGTGGGATTTCAGAAAACGTATCATCAGTCTCTGGTTTTTAGATGCTGCTCTGCATCCGCAGAAGGTTCCTCCTCGGATCCTATGAATTTGAGGTACCGTTCGTCTTTTTATAATTTTTTTTTCTGTTTTTTTTTTTCAATTAGCGGATTGATGTATTGCTTGTGAATTACTGTATTATTGTTGGGTTTCGTGTTTCTCTAGATTTTTCCAACATAATTTTAGTTTATGTGTCTCCTGGTTCAATTCGTTTCATGTTGTTAAAGGAATAATGTGTTGCAAACTGAAAGTACGGGATGGGAAGATGTTCCATTTTGTAATCAGAATTTGCTGAATTGTCTGTTGGTTTGTTTATGGAGAAAAAAATGATTTCCAATTTATGAAGAATGAAGATGCTAAACAACCTGACTGTAGGAAATGTTGGTACTGCTCAGTGGATACTAAGCCCTTTGCTGAATTGGAGAAAGAGAAGATTCAAATTTGAAAGGCTGTAAGGACTTGTTCTATAGTAGACTTAGAAGTGTAGTTAATTTAGGTGCAAATAGCCCTTTTCTTATAGCTTGTGTATTTAATTGTATAGCTTTGTACATATGGCTCTTTTCATTGAATTCGGTTATTTTGACTTCTCACGTGCGTTTAACTTCCTGTGTTGAAGGCCACAGTAGAGTCAAGAAAAACCTTTCATTCTTCAAGGTTCACCTGACACTTCACTATGCTTGTCTGCCTATCTTGGATGTGTAACTTGTTTTGCCGCTAGCTAAATGGATACATGATTTGGTTTGCTTTTGACTTGTAAAGGGGAAAAAAAGAAATAAAGGACTCCTTCCCGAATATCTCATATAATACATGTGTACCAACAACATAACGAGTCATATTGGCTACAAAATATGTGGCTAATCCTTGGTCCTCACACTCGATGAAGATTGCTTAAGGGGATGAGGGTTTAGGTTTTCCATATCACTTCTATATCCTGGAATTTCTTTTTGGAGAGTATTCTTTTCAATGATAAAGAAGCCTTTACCGTAGGATGACATGTCAAAATAAAAAAAACGTTTTGACTTTTTGCTTAAATATGGTTTTTGATCGCTTTAAAGTGGCATGCGTGTTTATCCAAAAGGACTTTCCGCTTAACATATTTTTGTCCCTTTTCCTTTTTGCAGGTAACCTTATGTTTCATCTATGCCTAGGCCTCCTTTTGGTGTTCAAATGAAGGATAGAGGCTCAGAAAAACCATCGTATAAATGGCGTAGGATTTTGCTTAAAGTAAGTGGGGAGGCACTTGCAGGAGATCAAACCCAAAATATCGACCCAAAGGTTGGTATATTACTTATGGTGTAAATTATGAAGAGTCTCTATTAGCTCCATTGTGCTTATTTGAATATGCTTGTACAGATCACAATGGCCATTGCTCGGGAGGTTGCAGCTGTTACTCGGCTTGGTATTGAGGTAATCGTCTTAGTACCTATATTTTGAAGAAATTCAGTATATTCAGAAACTTGGGAAAGATTGTTTAACTATTGCAATCTTTTTCTCAAATTCCATTTACATTCGTTATTTAAGAAATAGGATTTTCACCCTTACCCGGATACATATAGTGCTCATGTGATGCTTGGCCATTTCATGGAGAGTAATGCAACGAAAGTTAAAAGATTATCCCTCTGTTCTTGGTTTCTTTATTCTATCTTTTTTTTCCTCATAGTGGGAACATCTGGTTAAATTTGTTGGTTATCATGATCAATTTTGCAAATGCACTTGACTTACTGTACCGAAACATTCAGGTTGCAATTGTTGTTGGAGGAGGAACATCTTTTGTGGGGCCTCCTGGGCAGGGAGCAGTGGCCTTGATCGCTCTTCTGCTGACTATATTGGGTAAACTCATTTGTTTCTTTGAACTCACATTTATTTTATGCTTCTACTCTTTTCAGAGGTATCTTTGGTTCTTCTAGTGTGATGTTCACTGACAGAACTACCTATAGTTGAGGGGGGTACTAGGCCACATGTAATTTTTGAATATATTGGGGATATATGTAAAAACTGAGTTAAAAAATTAATTATACATAAGGACAAAATAAGCAGCATGGCAACTCAAAGTTCTAGTCTTACCTTTTCTTCTCATTGTTGTCAACACAATAAAAAAGAATACTGATGTCACTTCAATTAATATATTTACTTTATGAGAATTAGTACTAATTTATAGCTTCTTCTTTAGTGATAATTTATATAACTTTCTATTAATAATTGGGGCCCCTGAGTTAAGTATCTTGTACTGTCACCAGTGATGCTTATACATATACTGTTGGTCAAAAATGGCTGCGGCCAACAACCAAAGAAGAAAAAAAATAGTGCAGCCACATCTGTTGAAAATTGCAGCAGCCGGAGCTGCTGATTTTTGTTGAAAAATCTGTACACGATTTGTTAAAAAAGAGATGCACCTCTTCACTATAAATAGAAGGCAAATGAGGCATCAGATACACCACAACAAATACAAAAAACACAGAAAGAAAGAGAGAAAAAAGAAGAGAGTGAAAAGAAGCAAAATATTTTAGTTTTTGTGTGTATTTGAGTTGTGAGTTGTGAGTGGTTTCGAGAGTGTTTTGTAAACACGAGTGTATTTATTTTTCCTAATAAAATATCTGCAGTAGTCCGGAGACGTAGGCATTATTGGCCGAACTCCGTTATCAATTGGCGTGTCCAATTTTTATTTTGTTATTTCACTTTTATAAATCCGACTTCATGGAAAATTCAGCGTATTTTTCCCAACAACTGGTATCAGAGCCAGATTGTTAATTCTGTATTTTTTGTGTGGTGTTACTATTCCGTTGAAAAACGTGAATAGTACCAATTTTATCGGCGCTACAATTTATCTACCGACGTGTTTTAAAACACGGTAGTTCACAAAAATTACAGAAACGATCCGGCAGAGAAGTCAGATCAGAATCGAAGTGATGGTTGCAGACGAAGGAAAAATAAAAATTGAAAAGTTCGATGGTGCGGACTTTGGCTTTTGGAAAATACAGATCGAGGATTATCTGTACCAAAAGAATATGTATCAACCACTCACAGGAAAGAAGCCAGAGGACATGAAGGAGGAAGAATGGAGTCTCCTTGACAGACAAGCTCTTGGAGCCATTCGGCTGACGTTATCCCATAATGTTGCTTTTAACATTGCAAAAGAAAAGACGACAGCAGGCCTCATGAAGGCTCTTTCCAACATGTACCAGAAACCATCAGCCTCAAATAAAGTTCATTTGATGAGGCGATTGTTCAACCTTCGGATGACCGAAGGTGCTTCGGTGGCACATCATCTCAATGAGCTCAACACCGTCACAACCCAGTTGAGTTCAGTTGAGATCGAGTTCGATGATGAAGTACGGGCTTTAATACTTTTGTCTTCCCTACCAGAAAGTTGGAATGCTACGGTCACGGCTGTGAGTAGCTCATCGGGAAGCAATAAGTTGAGATTTGATGATGTCCAAAATTTGGTTCTCAGTGAAGAGATCCGGCGGAGAGAGTCGGGTGAACCATCAACCTCTTCTGTATTGAATACAGAGTCAAGAGGAAGAATTTAAACCAAAGAAAGCAGACACAACAAATCAAAGGGAAGAAGATCCAAGTCCAGAAATCATCGTAGTTCCCAAAACTCGAAGTCGATCGAGTGTTGGAATTGTGGGAAGACCGGGCACTATAGAAACCAGTGCAAGAGTGCACCGAAGAGTCAGGAGGCAAAAGAAGAGGCAAATATTACTTCAGCCCCTGGAGGAGATTTGTTGATATGTTCTTTAGAGAATAAGGATGAGTCTTGGGTGTTAGACTCTGGAGCATCATTTTATGCTACCTCACAGAAGGAACTATTCACAAATTATGTTCCTGGAAATCTTGGTAAAGTTTACCTTGGTAATGAGCAATCATGTGAGGTTGTAGGGAAAGGTGCAATAAAAATCAAGCTACGCGGGTCTGTATGGGAATTGAAAAATGTTAGACATATTCCCGACCTGACGAAGAATTTAATCTCCGTGGGCCAGCTAGCCAGTGAAGGCTACACGACAATCTTCCATGGTGACGATTGGAAGATTTCAAAGGGTGCGATGACAATTGCTCGAGGCAAAAAGAGTGGTACTCTTTACAAGACCTCAGGAGCATGCCATCTGATTGCAGTTGTAGCAAATGAAAGTCTCAATCTATGGCACCAAAGACTTGGGCATATGAGTGAAAAAGGGATGAAGATCATTCACTCAAAAGGAAAATTACCAAGCCTCCAGTCAATAGAAATTGACGTGTGTGAAGGTTGTATACTTGGAAAGCAGAAGAGAGTTAGCTTTCAAACAAGTAGAAGGACTCCAAAGAAGGAGAAGCTTGAGCTCGTCCACTCTAATGTTTGGGGTCCAACCACTGTCCCATCCGTTGGTGAGAAGCAATACTTTGTGACTTTTATCGATGATTACTCCAGAAAAGTATGGGTTTACTTTCTGAAACACAAGTCAGAAGTATTTGAAGCTTTCAAGATTTGGAAAGCTATGGTGGAAAATGAGACAGGCTTGAAGATCAAGAAGCTCAGATCCGACAATGGTGGTGAATACGTAACAATCAGATTCAAGAAGTTTTGCTATGAGCACGGGATCAGAATGGAGAGAACCGTGCCTGGTACGCCTCAACACAATGGTGTAGCTGAGCGTATGAATCGAACGTTGACTGAAAGAGCCAGAAGCTTGCGTGTACAGTCAGGCCTACCAAAGCAGTTCTGGGCAGAAGCAGTCAACACAGCAACTTACTTGATCAACCGAAGTCCATCGGTACCACTGGATCACAAGTTACCAGAAGAGGTATGGAGCGGAAAAGAAGTAAAACTCTCACATCTTAGAGTTTTCGGATGTGTAGCATATGTGCACATCAGTGATCAAGGTAGAAACAAACTTGATCTAAAATCAAAGAAATGTACTTTTCTTGGTTATGGTGAAGATGAGTTTGGCTACCGCATATGGGATGATGAAAACAAAAAGATGATCCGCAGCAGAGATGTCATCTTTAATGAAAGACTGATGTACAAGGACCGGCATAATACAAGTGCCAGCAACTCAGAAGCGAGTGGGCCAGTTTATGCTGAGGTGGAAGATATCCCAGATAGTCCTATAATAAGGAGTCCTCAGTCAGAGGAATCAAATGAAGAAAGTGATGTGCAATCTCCAACTCCTGTATTGAGAAGGTCCTCTCGGCCCCATGTGCCTAACAGGAGATACATGGACTACATGCTGCTGACTGATGGAGGGGAGCCTGAAAGTTACATGGAAGCTTGTCAAACCACGGATGCTAGCAAGTGGGAGCTTGCCATGAAGGACGAGATGAAGTCCTTGATCTCAAATCAGACATGGGAACTAGTCAAGTTACCTATGGGAAAGAAAGCACTTCACAACAAATGGGTGTATCGGGTAAAGGAAGACCATGATGGTTCCAGGAGATACAAAGCCCGACTGGTTGTTAAAGGATTTCAGCAGAAAGAAGGAATTGACTATACTGAAATCTTTGCTCCAGTTGTAAAGCTCAATACTATCAGGACTGTGTTAAGTATTGTGGCTAGTGAAGAGCTTTACCTAGAGCAATTAGACGTGAAGACTGCATTTCTTCACGGAGACCTAAATGAGGAGATCTATATGCACCAGCCTGAAGGTTTTTCAGAAGGAAAGAAGGATATGGTGTGCAAATTGAAGAAGAGCTTGTACGGCCTGAAACAAGCTCCAAGACAGTGGTATAGGAAGTTTGAAAACTTCATGCACAAGGAAGGCTTCCAGAAGTGCAATGCCGATCACTGTTGCTTCTTTAAGAAGTATGAGTCCAGCTATATGATCTTGCTACTTTATGTCGATGACATGTTAGTAGCAGGATCAGATATGAAAGACATCAGAAAATTAAAGATGCAGTTGTCAAAAGAATTTGACATGAAGGACTTAGGCCCAACAAAGAAGATTCTTGGAATGCAAATCACGAGAGATAAGCAAAAGGGAGTTTTGCAGTTATCTCAGGCGGAGTACATCAACCGTGTTTTGCAGAGATTTAACATAGACAAGGCTAAGCCAGTCAGTACACCTTTGGCCAGCCATTTTCGTCTATCCAATGACCAGTCTCCTCAAACAAAAGAAGAAGAAGAGTTCATGGCTAAGATTCCTTATGCTTCAGCCATTGGAAGTTTGATGTACGCGATGGTCTGTACGAGGCCAGACATTGGCCATGCAGTGGGAGTTGTGAGCAGGTTTATGTCAAAACCAGGAAAAGCTCATTGGGAAGCAGTTAAATGGATTTTGAGATATCTACAGGGCACAATAGAAAAATGTTTGTACTTTAGAAAAGGAGATCTAAAGTTATAGGGCTACGTAGATGCAGACTTTGGAGGTGAAGTTGATCACCGAAGAAGTACCATTGGTTATGTTTTCACTGTCGGAGCTACAGCTGTTAGTTGGATGTCGCGGATACAAAAGATTGTTGCTCTATCCACTACAGAGGCTGAGTATGTAGCAGTGACAGAAGCCAGTAAAGAATTGATATGACTTCAAGGATTGTTAGCAGAGTTGGGTTTCACTCAAAAAGAGAGTGTCTTGAACAGTGACAGTCAGAGTGCAATACATCTAGCAAAGAACTCAGTGTTTCACTCCAGAACTAAGCACATTGACATACGATATCATTTCATTAGATCTCTTCTCGAAGATGAAGTGTTGACTTTGAACAAGATTGTAGGAAGCAAGAACCCAACAGATATGCTAACGAAGGTGGTAACCATTGACAAACTGAAGTTGTGTTTAACTTCAGTTGGCTTGCTAGAATAACGAACCGGAGAAGACTACTGCAGAAATTGAGGTGTGAGGACAGATTGAAATTTGTCCTCAAGTGGGAGATTGTTGGTAAAAAATGGCTGCGGCCAACAACCAAAGAAGAAAAAAAATAGTGCAGCCACATCTGTTGAAAATTGCAGCAGCCAGAGCTGCTGATTTTTGTTGAAAAATCTGTACACGTATGTTGAAAAAGAGATGCACCTCTTCACTATAAATAGAAGGCAAATGAGGCATCAGATACACCACAACAAATACAGAAAACACATAAAGAAAGAGAGAAAAAAGAAGAGAGTGAAAAGAAGCAAAATATTTTAGTTTTTGTGTGTATTTGAGTTGTGAGTTGTGAGTGGTTTCGAGAGTGTTTTGTAAACACGAGTGTATTTATTTTTCCTAATAAAATATCTGCAGTAGTCCGGAGACGTAGGCATTATTGGCCGAACTCCGTTATCAATTGGCGTGTCCAATTTTTATTTTTTTATTTCACTTTTATAAATCCGACTTCATGAAAAATTCAGCGTATTTTTCCCAACATATACATCCTATCTCCCCGCAAGCATAAGCCTAATGAATTATCTTATTCAAAGATCATGCTATGAAAGCATTATTCAATTGCCTTTCAGTTGTGAGCTCATGCACAAAATACAAATTGAAGTTTTCCATCGTGTATCTGGTTGATGTAAAGTAATATTTATCTTTTACTAATATTGTTAGCTCATAGTTCCAGTCACATGCACTCTGCATTACTGCTCATCATGTAGACATTTATTTAGGACCATAAAATTAGCCATTGAAATTTCCTGGAGCAAGTATAATGAGGTGTATTTTAGTTTTTGATATTTGAAAACTTTTGCAGACATGTAATATCAAGATTCTCTTGTTTCATACTATTTTTGTCTTGAGGCCTGGGTTTCCATGCATGAACTGGTATATCCAGATCTTGAATAATATATTTTTCTTTCTTTTTCCTTTTTTTATTTTAAGGATGCTAGCAACTGTGATGAACGCCATATTCTTACAAGCAACAATGGGGAGCATTGGGATTCCGACAAGGGTTCAGACAGCTTTTCGCATGTCAGAAGTAGCCGAGCCCTACATACGAAGACGAGCCGTGAGGCATTTAGAGAAAGGAAGGGTTGTGATATTCGCAGCCGGCACTGGTAATCCCTTCTTCACCACAGATACTGCTGCTGCCCTTCGGAGTGCAGAGAGTAAGTCTTTTGTCACTCTCACTCACCAGAAATGAATTACCAGACAATGGTAAAATGCAAACTAATCTTAAAAATTTTTATTTTCATTTTTTTTTTCTTTATTTAGTCAATGCAGAGGTGGTGCTGAAAGCTACAAATGTGAATGGTGTGTATGATGACGAGATGACGACCCCAAGCGCAACCCTAATGCACGCCTGCTTGAAACCCTAACTTACCAAGACGTGACTTCAAAGGAACTATCTGTGATGGATTTGACTGCCATCACTTTGTGCCAAGAGAACAACATTCCTGGTAAAAACTAAAAGCCTTCATATTTGTTAACCCTAAGTTATGACTGATGTCCGTATTATGATTTTTTATGCTGTAAATACAAGAGGCATTTGACACCTTTTCATTGCAGATCTTTCCTTTTATGCAGAAAGAAGTTTTAGATATTTTACATATAAAAATGATTGTAGTTATAATCAAGGAAAAAGTAAGAAAATTATTCCACCAGTATACTTAGAAAAAGAAAGAAATCTATACAATGAAATATTAAATATAGATTGTGCAACTAATTAATACAAAAGATTTAATAGTCACTTGGACTAACCAACTAAAATTACTAGTTGAAACTAATGATTTAATGATAAATGGAATGACATTAACAGATTTTGTCAATTATATAAAATATAAAACATCAGGAGTATTATTTGGCTATTTATAGAACACACAAATCTTGTTAAATTTTCAAGAGAATGGATCAGAGGCAGGTTCAGAATACAAATTAGCAGTTTTAAGAGAATTAGCCAAAGAAATATTAAGAGAATTATTAGGAATTACGAGACAAGAGTCAAAAGAAACACAAAAGATAAGGTAGTTAGATTTCTAACTACCTCCAAATCAAGAGTGCAAAATGAGAGTGTAGTAATGAATGTAGAGATAATGTGTTAATGAGATACATTAGATCCCTTTTATACGGGGGTGTACCTTAGGGCCCAAGTTGGAATTGACCCATACCATTATGCTATGTGTCTTAGTCCATATGTGGACTTATTCTCCAATATATTCCTTCTTATCCATTAAAACCGGTCTAGTATATTATCTCATATCATCTAGTCCCTCTACTCTGGTCGAGTAAGCATGACTCCATCCAAGAGTGAAATGCCTCTTCGGGTCGTTTCCTTCAACCTGCCACTAAGGTTATAATTTGAATAAATCCTCGATCACCAAATAGTCATTAAACCTCCAAATGAGCACCAGGACCCAAATGAATACCGAATGATCACTGAGGTAGAAAACTGAAAGACCTGCCATTAAGGCCGAGAACCGAATGACCTGCCTCTGAGATCGAACGCCGAATGACCATTGAGGTCGAAAATTATAAAACACACAAATCTTGTTAAATTTTCAAGCCAATGGACTAGAGAGCAAGATCATAATACAATTTAGCAGTTTTAAGAGAATTAGTCAAAGAATAATTAAGAGAATTATTAGGAATTACGGGACAAGAGTCAAAAGAAACACAAAAGATAAGGTAGTTAGATTTCTAACTAACATTAAGTTATGCAATGCATGCTACATAGAAATTTTTTTTCTGTCAAGTAATAGAAAATTTCTATATAATTAAGGATCAATCAGGATTAATAGAAACAATTGAAAATAAACTTAAATACGAAACAAATAAATATATACATAATAAAAACAGTGAAACACGAGAAGAAAAAACTCTACGAGTTTTAGAAAAAAATTGCGAAAAAATATAGAGATGAACTCTGTATAAGAAAACTAGAACACCATGAAATGACTAAAGTCGACTCAAGATGTTGTAAACAATTAGATAGCGTGCCACAAGAATTTGGTTGTTATAAACCATCACTACGCCAAAAACGGCTTCAGATAGCGCTTTTTTTTGCTATAGATAACGCTTAAAAGCGTTATCGGAGTCAGTGTTATCTGAAGACTGATCTCTCAGATAACGCTTATAAAGCGCTATGTGAAGAACCTTTCACATAACACTTTTTTATATTAAGCGTTATGTAAAGAACCTTTCACATAACACTTTTTTGATCAGATAACATTTTTTAACATAAGTGCTATCTGAGATGATGATAATATATAACACTTCTCTAAACAAGTGTTATCTATGTTTATATTTTTTATATGTTTTTTGTGCACATTAGCCCCCTGTTCTAGTAAACAAGAACCCAAAAACCAAGAAGCAAAAACCAACAAGAAAACAACTAAACCATGAATATAACAAAAACTTACTACATAATCCACCAATTTTAACATTGTACTAATGTATGTACAAGAGAATAATGTACCACAAGAGAATCGTATCTCCAATTCCAACAAATCAAGGAAAACAACTAATATATTCCTAGTAAAAAATTCGTCCACTATTAGCTGATATCCTGACTAAGAAAGTTTTGATGACATCCCCCTGCATCATGAAAGTTATACATATGTTGATATCAAAGTCATTTCATCACAGCTTATAAACAATATATAAAAGAAATGTAATACAAGTATAATAAAAGACATACCTGTTAAGTACGAAAATGATGTGCAGAAATGTAATACGAGTATAATAAAAGACATACCTGTTAAGTACGAAAATGATGTGCATGTATCTGCCGGAATTACATATTGAAAAGAAACATCTCAATCATTATCTATTAATTCTATTTCGTAATAGATTTGAAGTTTAACACAACAATAACAACAAACGAAACGACACTAGTAGAGTTTTTATCTTACACAACTGAAGAACATATTGTGCCATTTTTTCCAACCATCATTTACTTGCTCCTTAGATAATTGAACGCACTTGTAACGAGGAAAGTACAACAAAATATAACATTATTAATTAGAGTCTAACCAAAATACCAAAAAATGAGTGCATAATAGAATGACAAAAAAATGAGCTTGGGGAAATATGAAAAAATACATATCTTAGAAAAACACACAGTATTTTTCTATCAACAAGGCACTAAACCAACAAGGCAACTTTGTGCTCCTTGGTACCCCATGGTAGTTTATTTCTGTACAAAGTTTGTGTCTACCTTTCACATGGATTATGCATAGTTTATCTAATATTCATGACAACACCCATCAAGATATCCAAAAATACCTAGCACTGAGTACAAAATGATTTTTATTGGAAGAGAATGAAGCCAAGGATTAGAGAGAACTTGGCAGCTTGACTAGTCTGTCAAAGCATTAAAGCTCGACATTTGAGTCCGGTTGGTGTTGGCCCATTGCAAACCCCTAGAGTTATTCTTTTTCTCAAACGATAAATTGGGGCACCTGAATGTGGTAAATTTATTGATTCAACATGGAAATCAACGATTAAAGTAGTAGAGGGAGAGAGACACACACACCAGGCAACTGCCATCCAACTAGTTGGTGAGAGGTCTACACTTCTCAAAGACATTAATCTAGGGTATCTTTGGGCTAAGCTACTACTCTGCCAAGCAAAGATAAATCAATGGTAGGACTAATTATGAAATCATTTTTAGCAACTCCAATCACTAATTAAGAAAGAAAAAAGAAATATCAACACAAGAAGACGAGAATATATTCTACAAGCAAAAATGTTAAATCAAATGGAATAAATACAATCTATAATACACAAGGATAGTATTCTTATTAAGAAAAGAAGAAGAATGTCGACATCTTGTCAAAAGTGACACATCTCTTACCTATACAAGTATTCTAATAAAATTATCCTTTATTGATTCTTTAGTATTATAAGCAATTGAAAAAAAATTAATAAAAAGGAGAAAAATTCATCAATATCCATCCAGCAAGTACCTTGTCTGTTAGAGGAACCCTTCCTTATGGAGATGATGGCTCAAAGTATTGAAGGTAAGGATTACCCAGTCTTTCATTTGGACGCCAGAAACTATCCTGCTCGACTACTCATTCCTCAGAAGAACATCCATCCCACCTCCATAACTTCTCACATTCACTCTCCTCACTGAATGAATCACTAAACGAGTCCCTCATCTCTCTTACACACTCAGTCTCATACCTATTATCCCAAATACAAAAGTGAAGCCTCACACCACTCACATATCTCATGAAAATATACACTGTTAATTATGCTTAATTAAACAAATAATGTAGCCACATTAAATTTTACCAAGAATATCAGTCAACTCTGTACAAACTTAATCTTGAATTGTAAAATCACCAGCTAACTAGATCAAATTATCTCAAATTTAAATGTAAAAAAGAACAAAGGGGAATTTCGCAATAACCAATACAAAAGATGCATTTTTTTTATTGATCTTGGTGTGCTAGGGGAAATTCATTAAACTCCATGGTTTACTCACGCCCCAAATTAAGCATAGTTTTACATATAAAAAAAAGAGGTGCGAAAACAACAAAAAGGCAAAACGAAAATAAACCTGAAAAGGAATGGTGAGGCGAGCTAGAGGAGCAGTACAAGTCTTGCTGAAGGCCCCAGCTATGCCGCTGGCGAGGAGCTGCGGGATCCTCCCGGTCTGCGATATCTGAGGCTGCTGCTGTTGCGGTGGCTGTCGAGCGCGGTGGTGGCGAAGCAACTTCTTCGTGGTAGATGAATTTCTCTAGGAATTGTTCTTATTGGTAGGAATTGAAGATGAAATTCTTCAGGAATTGGTAGCAAGTCGGAAAGTAGGGTTCTTCTCTCTTTGTTCTTCGTCCAGCTTTACATAATAAAGTTTGTTCGCGTACAATTTTTTATTTTTAATTCTGATATATTTATTTATTATAAAATGGGACTTTATAATATTGGAATGGGAATGGGATGAAGTGTTATAAAACACTATTTAAGTGTTATAATTTATATAGCACTTGTTAAGTGTTATAACTTATATAGCATTTTTAAAAGAAGTGTTATAATATATATATCACTTGTTAAAAGAGTGTTATAATATGAATAAGTGTTATAACTTATATAGAATTTTTAAAAAAAGTGTTATGTAATGTTAATCGTCTTATAGCACTTGTTAAATTAAGTGTTATCTAAGAATTACGTATTTTTTACATAGCACTTATTTAAAAAAGTGCTATGTAAAAAGTGTTATTTGAAATCATTTTTGGCGTAGTGCATATAGAAAGAAAAGACACTATAAATACAATAAGTTTAATAGACAATATAGACCAAGAAGATATAAGACATTTAGAAAATCATAGAAACCTAAATATAGAGGAGAGTTAAGAAAACAAAAAAATACTTAGAAAAACCCAAATATTGTCCTAAAGGAAAAAAAAAAAAAAAA
>BKCP01004113.1:992761-1035212 GCA_008636005.1 Striga asiatica
AGAAAAAGATAAAAAAAAAAAAAAATGATATATTCCTTAGGTTATGAACCTATAGAAGATGAATATGAAGAAGGAGAAATATTAGACTTCGATATATATGATCTACAATCAGAAACAGATAGTGATGTGAAGTCATCATAATTATAAGATGAGTAAAAATAATTCATTCATAAAAGTTAAAATATTATACAAAACGTTATTAGCATGCATAGACACAGGTGCAACAATATATCTGGCACAAGAGTCTATATTACATAGTAAATATTGGAAGAAGTTAGCTAAACCGCATATGGTAAGAATTGCAAATAATAAGGTAATAAGTATTGAATATCGAGCAACAAATCTAGTATTATTAATAGAAGAAAAGCGATTTCCTTTACCAAGTCTTTTTAAATAGAATCCAAGTTTACCATTAATAATTGGAAATAACTTTCTTAAGTTATATAGTCCATTTATTCAAACATTAAACAACATAAGTCTTAGATGCCCACAAATAGATACACAATCTAGTAACATGATTACCAGAAAAATATATGAGTCTTCTTTCATAAGAGGAGGGAGATATTAAGAAAAGTTTCATTTTAAATCCATAAATTAATAAGCATAACATTAGAATAACAAGTCAATCAATTATTAGAAAAAATATGTAGTCAAGCATTAGATCTAGAAAAAAATACAAATAATATGATCGTAAAAATAGAACTAATAGATCCTAACAAAAAAATCAATGTACCATATAGAATACCATATACAGAAAGAGATGTTAAAAAATTTCAAGAAACTATTAAGATGTTAGAAAAAATGTATTATACAACACATCACAAATCCATACAGTGCACCAACATTCTATGTAGAAAAACATAATGAATTAAAAAGGAGAAAATGTAGAATGGTTATAAATTACAAAGAAATGAATAAAGCTACTAAAGGAAATGCATATAATCTACCTAGACAAGACTATATTTTCAATAAAAAAAAAAATAGTATAACATATAAATGCTAAATCAGAATATTGGCAATTAAGGTTACATAAAGAAACAATGGGATGGTCAATTCCTTTTCCTCTCCCTCAACCCTAGTCGCCCAATTCGTGCAGTGCCGTTGCCCCCTTAACGGCGGTCCGGAGCCGTCGGTCGACGGCCTCCACCGCTCACTCAAGTCGGACTTGCGCTCGTCTCCATTCGTTGGCCCTGTTCCAGATTCGTGGGATCGACGAGGTGGCCTTTCCCAAGTCGATCGAAGGTGTTTGGCGGCGGTTGCGGTGGTTCGGGTCGCAGTGGCCGTGCTTGGTTGTGGCTTGGTCCGTCGAGGTGTCCCAGGCTGAGACGTTGTCTCCTCGGTCTCACTCCTCTTCCCGTCATCTGTGGCTCTGTCCTTCTGCACCGGCGAAGCAGTGCCTGGGAAGGCGAGCTTCCGTCCTCGATGATCGGCAGCATCGTACGGTGGTAAGCTTCTCTTTTACTGCTTTGGCTCGGTTTCTTTTGTTGCGACAAGTGGAGGGCTTCTCGGTGGTCGGCTGAGATCTTTAGTCTAGGGGCTGAGAATCTTGGCCTCTATTGTTTTGGTCTCATCTCCTTGGTTCTCTGAGGTGCTGCTGGCTGCTTTTGGGGATTGGACTGGTAAGATGGCTCTCTTGGTTGGGTCATTTGGACGATGCCTAGCATTGTAGGCTTTCGGCCCTTTCCTCTTCTATTTCGGCTGTCGGGCCGGGTTGGTTGAGGCTACCTAGGACTGCATTGGTAGCATTGGGTGGAGTCCGTTCGACTGGGGGTCGGTTGTTCCTACAATTGTGTGGAGTGCGGGCTAAACCCTTGGTTAGTGTTGGATAGCCGAGCAATCGCCTTGCTAGGCCTTATGCAGTGGTGGGCGGAGGTTTGGTTCTCTGAAGCTGGCTTCGGTTTTGGTTTGTTCGGCTGACATTTGGATTCGACTGTTGTGGGGGACGTTTTAGTTTGCAGTTAGTATGTCTCGTTCGTGTGGTGTTGTGCGAGTTTTATGTCTTATGTTGTTATTTGTGTTTTTGGTTTGGGCCGTTGGCCCCTGTTAACCTGGGTGTTACCTTTATTCTCCTGTGGGGAGCCAACACCTAGGCATTCTCTCTGAGGGGAGCTTTTAGTTTTGTGATTGTGCTTTAGTTGTGTTTTTCTCCCGTGGGGAGCCAGTTTCTAGTTGTTCGTTGTTTGAGTTAGGTTTTCTTCTGGCGTTGCCAGCGATTCTAGGCGGACTTCGGTCTAGCCTCCCAGTTTGTAATTCCGCACTTTTGTGCGCCTTTTATATAATTCTTCTATCGTTTCGGGAAAAAAAAAAAGGTTACATAAAGAAACTAAACAATTAACAACATTCAGATGTCCACCGCAAAATCATTATTAATATAATGTAATGCTATTTAGACTAAAATAAGCACCAAGTATATATCAATGGTTTATGGACAATAATCTTAATGGATTAGAATCAATAAGTCTTGCATATATAGAAGATATAATATTTTTACACAAGGATCCAAAGAAGAACATCTTTAAGAACCTGCAAGAGTTTAATTACAATTGGGAAACAAAGGAATTATTCTAAGCAAAGAAAAAGAAAAAAATTGCAAAACGGAAACAGAAATTTGTGGGAATGAAAATTGTTGAAGGAGGTTATATTGAACCATAAAAACATTTACTCCAAAAAATACACCAGTTTCCAGATCAACTTGAAAACATAAATCACATTTGAAAATTTCTTAGATGTTTACTGAGTTTGCATCAACAACCCTTAGTATAAAAAAGGTACCGAGGTTTCTTAAGTTTACACGAGACACACAGATACGCGCAAAAGACATTGTTACTAAACATAGCTGTTGAGCATGTACTAACTTGAGCTTCGGAGTGTTTTTCACCGAGATCCCCTCCCCCCGCCCCCTCCTGTTGGTGTATATATTTAAAACTTGGCTTTAGATGTTATTTACATTGATCCCGTTTGAATGAGAATCATGTTTAATTAAACAGTCTATGTTCTGTTGTTTTACACTTAGATAAAATGGTTCATTATCGAGTGAACAGAAGATCATTTTATCAGTGACTCGCGAAACAAGAATGTTAGGTTCACAACCTAGATGGAAATGAACAAACCATCAGAACGGTTGTAGTGTTAACCGTACAGTTGGTCTTGAATGATTAGTTACACTAGTGCACTGTGTGCATTGAACGGACTCCAGAGAGGGGAAGTTCGTTTTATACTCTGTTGTACGGAATTTAACAACGATAATATACGATGATAAGATGTAATTAAAGCATGAAAGATGTAAACTATGTATTATTTCTATGTTTTTACTGAGTATAAGAAGTTGGTATTATGTAAAACCGAGCTTTGTTTACATATGCGTGTACAATGTGCGTTAAAAGATCCCTCTACAACAATAAATTCTGCTATTTATAGTAGTATGTGTTTGACTTTGTGTACAAGGTAGATAGGATCGTATTTAATGTTGAGCAGCTTCATTGAAGCGGTCTGTTGGTCAATGGGGGAACAACAATGATTGCTAATATAATATGTGGTCCAATCATACGTGTGCGCTTTATCAGCTGCTTTGGATTTCGGTTACCTCGAACCTCGGTTTATATGGATAATTATGAAAAAATAATCTTCGAGAAGTCGATTATTTGTCTTTAGCGCGAGGTCGGTTTACGGTCATTAGTGAAGTCGGTTTGTGCCCATGCGAGAAGTCGGTTCGTTACTCCATCTGCACCGAGTTGAGCTAAGTTGGGCGTGTGAAGTGATTTGAGAGATAAGTTGTAGGCAATGCTGGTAATCGTTGTTTTAATCCTAGCAAATCAGGTCGGTTATCAATAGAGAGGCCCCCGACATTAGTGGGCATACGGATAGTGATGGCTACTGATGTTGCCACCGTACGTAGAAAATCCGACCTGAAGTGTGCTACTGTCCTCCCTTATACCAATGTTTATTTGTATTCCGACATGAGAACACTCGGGAAATATTTGGTCTGTCTCTGCAGTTTATTAACTGAAGAAGTGTAACGGTCATAGACAAAAGCGCCGGTTCACGAAAAGTCGTGCCCGCGATTAATGAATGTAACAGACATATAAATGGGATGAATGGATATAAATGAGGATCCACGTGGACGCTGATGATTGGTGTGAAGTTGGATAGATGCGACGTGTCATTTAGAAGGTGAGTGGAAGTTACACGCCCCTCTTCTTGTCCAACGGTCATGAAATTGTTGATATAAATATGTTGAGCTTTGACATTCTCAACTTTAACGTCAGTAATTATCTGGGAATTTTCAAGTTTTCTTTTTTCGTGTCTTCAAACCTTTCGACTTTCTACTTCCCCATATTTTCTTCTTGCAATTATAATTTTGGGCGATTTCTTGTCAATCATCGTTTAGGGTTTCGATTGTTCGGTAAGATTCTACCTTGAACTCTCTTTTCATTCTTCTTTGGGATTTGTCAACGGTGATGGTGTCTCTGAAAGTAAGTGAGACTTCATCTAGCAGTAGTAAAACCATTTCTAGTGAGGTATTTGATTCGGAGTTGATGGATTTAGCGCATGAGTACTATCTTTGGGACCTTGTGTTTGTGGAACGTCTCGACATTAAGTGGAACAATGTCGAGGGAGATCAAGAAGTGGAGAAGGACGTGATGGTGTTTCGGGATTATTGGAGGCGTCCTGCACGTCAATGGCCGGATCCAGAGGTTGACTTTTGGGGTGAACCAAGCATATTGACAGATGATGATGTCGTAATGCTCCGAGAAGAGACTCGTATTCCAACCTCAGTTAAACTATTGTAAATCTGCTTTTTCGTATTCATTTTTGTGTCTCTAATAAACTGTCTTTTGTACTAACAGGTCTGGCTTTTCGTGTTTGTAGTGAAGAAGACTAAAGAACTGAAGTTAAGTGCAAAACTCGGAGGTTGCCTAATTGAGCTTGCTATGTTAACTCGGCCCCAACGTAGTTACAAGCGCCTTGTTAAAGATTCGGCATTGGAAAAAGAGGGTCTAACTTTGGGCATATTGGATCCTTCCTTTAATCTAGGTATTGCTTTGTTAGCATTGTAATTGTAGTCGGTAGTGAATCTGGGGCGACTGTACTTATTCTTGCGTATATTTTGTTTTCTGCAGTGTATTATCCTCTACTCGGTTACTTCGGATTCAAATCCGTTCAAGACGCGAAAGCTTTCCGAAGTCGGTGCCCAAATTTGGATTTGCGAACTAAAGTCGGAAAAAGCAAAGAACAACGACTATCTGAGATGGGCCGCAAACGACTAGTGAAGGCAATGTTGAAAAACTCAACCGGACAAGGTGCAACTGACGTTGGAGCAGGTGTAACGTCAAACATTATTGTTAGGACTTCTGGAGTGTTCAGGATTCTGTTCCAGTAACCATCGCAGAGGCCATTAACCAAACTGAACCTGAGATAGCCTCAGTTGTTGCACAGCCGGAGATCCAGATTATTATACCGAGCTCTGAGAAGAAAAAAGTGGATAGAGACACATCTGAGGCATTGGACGTTCAGCCAGGAAGAATTTTGCGGAAAAGACATACAGATACGAACCTTGCTGACCCTTGCTGGTAATGAAAAAAGAAGTAAAAAGAAGCACGATGGTAGCTAATTTCAATATGCCTGAGGGGTCGATAGAAAACTGGTTTTCTACATTTCAATCAGTGGAGATCCCTCGAAATCCAAACAAAACCGATCATCCCGGCCACGTAATTGATGCAACTCGGATACCTCTGATGGCATGGGACCTGAGAACCGAAATTGGTGTATCTGCTTTGCTCAGCATCTATAAACTCAACTATGCAAAGGCATGTCTCGGTCGTGCAAGTTCGGTCACGGCCGAAGACGAATACCGATTGAATGCCGCTCAATTGAATGAAAAGAAAGTTACGCTGGAGTTGCGCGAGGGTACTCGCTTCGTTGCAAGAGAAGTCGGCCAAGTCGGAAGCAACATGGAAGGACAAAATTGCTGAGAAAGATACTCACATTGGGATTGCTCAAGAAGAGATTTCGGTTTTAGCTGCTGATAAAGAACGTCTCGAAACTGAAAACCAAAAGTTGACGGAGCAAGTGATCATTTCTGAAGAAAATGCTAAATCTTATGAAGATCAACTTCTTAGGTGTCAAGAGTTGCTTCGAAAGGAGTGTGAGGCACACAAGCAAACTCGGCAAAGTCGGTCCGAAGTGGAAGAACTGTTAGTGAAAAGCAGAGAAGCTTATAGGGCCGACTTGGCAAAACTTGAGCAACAGAAAGTCGCTTTTGGTGATCAAAGGTATGAAGCTGGGATTTAGGTAGGCAAATATGTTGGCGTTGATGCCGATAAAGGGTTGGAGGATGCCGACAACGAGGAGTTAGATGAGGGAGACTTGAATCTTGATTTAAACACCTGCTTGAATCTCAGGTGGGTGATTGACCGAGTTCAGTTTGGCTTGTACAAACTCAATGATCTCCGATTATTTTTGCTGAGGAAGTTGGAGAAGTATAACTTCAATTCAGAAATCAAGTCTATGCATGTGCCCGCTGACGATGATGAAAGGGGTTTTTGTGAATAGATGCTCAGCCGATCTAGTGCTCAGCCAATGGACCCCGACTCATCTGTTCTTAGTGAAGAAGGAGAAGTACTTATCCATAAAGCTTTTGTGGACATGATCCTTGAAGGCTAAATTAGCCGAGGTTTATGTGGAAATACTGGTCGAGGTTACTTTAGGACAAATATGGCTCCCGAGCAGATTAGAAAGGTGGTGATAGCTTTTGCCGAGGGTAAGGTGAAAGCCTTAACTACCGGGGAGGATAAGTCGGCATCAATTGAGTTGGAAAAGTCAGCTGCAGATGAGGCTATGCACGAGCTGATTCCGGTGACCGTCGAGGCGATTACGGCAGCTATTGTTGCGAAGGAAAAATACGGCTTTCGAGACGTTTGGCAGGGCAATGCTTGAAAGGCTTGAGAAGGAAGATGCCGAGGCCCTGGCGAAGGCGGTAGAGAAAGAAAGTGACGGCGCTGCACCATCTGCTTAATCATTTATTTTTAGTTGCTTTTGGTTTATTTTGTAAAGTGTATCGGCATGTCGGTACACTTAGTTATGGACTCTGTTTTTATGACGATATAATGAATAAGTTTTTGCTTTTCATGAATAAATAACTTGCATTTTATTTTTGTCGGTACGCAAGTTAGATAAGAATAAGTATAACTGTGTGACTTGCTTTATGTTTGTTGCAAGTGTATCGAGCTCGGGGTAAGTGTTTTAATTTCATTGTAAAAGTAAATGACTCCAAAGTATACTTAACTCGGGATTGATTGGGTAAAAAATATTGTATTGGAAGCTTTGTTTAAAGAAATCAAAATGAAATATTACTGAAGGTTATAAATTTGTGAAATACTTGAAATTTGTTCTCGCAAACGAGTTAAGAAACGTTTGAAGTAATTTGATTACTTACCCAGTTTTCGAGTCCAATATTACATGCTATGGAACGTCGGTATTGTTTGTTTCCGACTAGCGAATTTGGCATTTTGTAGTCTCGCCAAACCTCAAAAGGTATTAGCTGTATAAGCTGCGTAACATTTTGGCTGTGTAAGCTGTGTAATTACTAGCACCGAATATCAGCAAGATTCGATTAAAGAACGGGCCGCCACCAAATCTTTCTTTAAGGACTTGGTAGAAAAATAGACTTCAACCTTACCAAATCATCTCTAGATCCTAAATATAGTTATAAATATATATATCAAATTGTTATATAACATTTTATTTTCTTTTTGACAATTATTACTACAAATTAATATAAATCCACTAAAAATACATTTTATTGCAATGTAAGCTAATCTCGAAGACTTAACAAACTGATTTTTTTTTTTTTTTTGAAACTTTATCACATTTAATTATATTTAATTTCTACTCAAAATACATATATTAAAAAAGTTTAGTATGAAAACAGAAGGATATGTTGCTCATTAAGCGCGACATTTGGGGATCGAAACCCCCATCTCCAATTTTTTTTTTAATTTACAAATTAGTAAGTTATTTTTTTATTTTAAAACTAAAATATATAGAATGTGTAAGTCAATTCCAATATTGTTATATTTTTTGAATTGTTCACATAGTGATCGTATTCTATTTTTTTCTATTTATTACTTTTTCCAGATTTTTTACTTTTCTTATTTAATTTTATTTGTAATACTTATTTACAAGTATGCCAAATGATCTAAATATAAGTATCATAGATATGAAGGTTAATTGTAAATATAAATTATTAAAATCACATGCGCGCATTGACATTCCATATCCTATATATATATATATGTATCAAATTTGAAATGTTTGTATTTAATTTACTGGTATTGTAAGACTTCCATATTCGAGCTTAAGATGAAAGAAGAGAAAGGAAAGGAAATAAGGGAGAAGAAGATTGTAGAGAGAGAAAGGAGAGAATAGAGAGAAGAGAATATTTTTGGTTACATAACAAAACTGCTTCACTATTCCATTCATTCATCAATTTATCCATAACAAACGGGCATGGCCCACTACAATTACCCCCCAACGGGTAAAACTCCAAATGTCACTAGAAAATGAAAATGCAACAAACATGTCTATTTTAATTAATAAATTAGAAATGAATAAAAATGGTCTTCAGAATTGAGCCACTTGTACGCCTGGATCTCTGCTGGTCATTTCCTTATCCACGGCCTCTGCTTGAGCACGTGTCACGTCCACAACTCCCTTCTTTTCATCAGACAAAACCCTATCCTTTGTCTTGTCTTTCACCATGTCTTCCTTAGCCAATTTCATCTCATCGTCCTCGTTCATATTCAGTTTCACATCACCCAATTCAGTGCTCAATAATTGTAGAGTCATGACATTTCCCCTTCCATTTTTAGATCCTTGTCCACAAGGATTAAAACCCCTAACTTTTTTCATCAAAAATTTCTCATCTTCCCAAGAGCAGATTCCCAACGATTTGTCTCCCCATGCAACCAGCAACTGTTGAACAACTTCATTACCTCGCGAGATGCTTCTACGGTCAAGAACCTCAGTGGGTGTCGCTTTGAAGAGCCCATCCTCACCCGTCTCAGGAAATTTATTGACAGATAAGTGTCCATCTCCCATTTTCTTTTTGAGAAGAGATACATGAAATACAAGATGAACTTTTGACCCTTCTGGTAATTCAAGTCTATAAGCCACCTTACCAATCTTCTCTGTTATTTTGTAGGGTCCAAAATATCTGGAATTGAGTTTGAGGTTTTTCCTCATGTGAACAGAATTTTGTCTGTAGGGCTGCAGCTTGAGGTAAGCCATTTCTCCAACTTCAAATTCCTTTTCTGTCCTATGGTTGTTTGCATATGTTTTCATTCGGTTATGTGCTTCTCTTAAGTTTTCCTTCAGACCTTGCATCATCATCTTTCTCTGCACAATGAACTCCTTAGCATCATGTTGTGGGGAATCCATGTATTCATTAGTGGGTATAGAATTAGGACTGTAGCCATAGAGGGCATGAAAGGGTGTGGATTTGAGTGAGGTGTGATGATTGGTGTTATACCAATATTCTGCCATAGGTATCCAGTTGGACCACTTCGTTGGGGTTTGGTGAACCATACACCTGAGATAGTTTTCCAGGCATTGATTTAATCTCTCTATTTGTCCATCTGTCTGAGGATGACAGGAAGAAGAGAAACTGAGACTCACTCCCACCATTTTAAAAAGCTCCTTCGAAACAGACTTGTAAACACTTTATCCCTGTCAGTTATAATACACTCAGGCAACCCATGTAGCTTGTAGATGGAGTCCAAGAATACCTTAGCTACCCCTTGTGCAGTATAGGGATGTGAGAGAGTCAAGAAGTGGCCATACTTAGTGAGTCTGTCTATGACAACTAAGATTGTGTCCTTTCCCCCGGATTTAGGCAGTCTCTCCACAAATTCCATGGACATATGTGTCCATGGCTCCTTTGGAATTGGTAAAGGCTGTAGCAACCCAGGAGAGTGTTCATGAGAGGGTTTATTGGTCATGTAAACATCACATTTAGATACAAATGTAGCCATATCCTGTTTCATTCCAACCCAATAAAACACCCTTTTTAACCTCATATAAGTCCCTTGCACTCCTGAATGGCCTCCAATGGAGGTGTCAAGCATGTAGGAGATCAATTCTTCTCTAAGTGTTGGGTCATTTCCAATGCACATTCTTCCCTTGTACCTGATTATATCCCCCTTTAATGAGTAGGGCAATTCTGAGTCTGGGCTTAATATCAACTTTTCTTTCAATTCCTGTATGGTAGGGTCGATTGCATAACTGTCCATAACCCTCTGTATCCATTTTGGCACCAAAGTGGTGACTGCCATACAAAAATTACGGGTTATTTCTGCCATAGGGGGTTATATCCCCCTATGGGTCTCCCTTCCTGCATCAAAACAGCACCAATTCCATATCCACATGCATCTGTCTCTAAAATGAAAGGTTTAGAGAAATTAGGTAAGGCTAGTACTGGTGCTGATATCATGACTTCCTTCAACCTAGTGAAAGTCTCATCTGCTTCCTTTCCCCATTTGAATTGATCCTTCCTCAGTAAAGAAGTAAGAGGTTTACTTATTTCTCTATATCCCTTAATGAACCTTTTGTAGTACCCTGTCAGCCCTAAGAACCCCCTTAGTTGCTTGATGGTGGTGGGAGCTGACCACTGAAGCATACACTCAATCTTCTTAGGGTCAGTAGATACTCCCTCAGCTGAGATGATATGTCCCAGGTATTCAACATTGGAATCCCTAAAGTGGCACTTACTCTGCTTTGCATAGAGTGAATTGTTTCTCAGCAGTTGTAGTACAATTTTTAAGTGACCACAATGCTCACTCCAATCCTTGCTATATATGAGAATATCATCAAAGAAAACAAGAACAAATTTCTTGAGGCAATCTTTAAAAACTTGGTTCATTAGTGACTGGAAACGTAGCTGGGGCATTGCATAGCTGTTGTAGCACAAATTGTTACTTTTACCGAGTACCGAATCAAATGATTCGTTCCCCGGGTCGATCTCTCGAGGAAGGCGGTTCGGAATTTAGAAATGGTATTGATAACACAAAAAAGGAAAATAAATCCTAAACACTCTAATCGAGATGGGGGTAGAATAATTACCAACTAAGAAATTATATAAAAACAATAGTCTACCTAAAAATATAAACGGAACAAAGATGGAGAAGCTAGGGAATCGGGGATAATTTATTCAAGTTCTTAGCAAAACCGGGCAATTAATCGTTCAGTTTGAGATTGATACTCTCGCTTAGAAATCTAGCGGTTCGCTCCCAATAACTCTTCGTAACAAGGGATTGAATATAGACGAACAAGCTCAGGCATACAACATAGGCCAATTATCCCAATCCCAATAACTTTTCGTAACAAGGGACGGGTTATCGACAAACACGTATTTCAATCTCAACCCATAGATTATTCAGTTACGAAATAATCTATCTCATGAAAGCCTAGGTCTACGACTTCACCCCTTTCGGTTCAGAAAGTCCCTAATTTAACTAGAAGGTGTTTAATCAACTAATCATT
This sequence comes from Striga asiatica, assembly GCA_008636005.1. Classification (NCBI taxonomy): domain Eukaryota; kingdom Viridiplantae; phylum Streptophyta; class Magnoliopsida; order Lamiales; family Orobanchaceae; genus Striga; species Striga asiatica. The sequence goes on from BKCP01004113.1 coordinate 1,004,300, forward strand.
GAAATCAACAAAACCAAACTCGACAACTCAATATCCAATTGTTACCAATTGCAAGATTGAAGTGTCACCCTTCAATTACATCAAACTATCAAGCATAATTTCATCAATCCCTAATCGAATTAACTCACATAAGCATGAACAAATCAAGCCCGACAAATGCACGTTAAACAAGAACAATCATCCCCTATCCCTAGCAATCAGATTTAGCTACGTAAATCAAATTCAACAAACATAATCTGTAATGTCCCGTTTTATTTTAAAGAATTACCGAATTTATTTATAAAAATCGGAGTTATTTTTTTTAAAAAATCAATTCAAAATTTAAAACTCAACGGGCGCTACTTAGCTATTGATAACATTTAAAGAATTATGACACATAGACAAATCCTACACACGTATAAGCCAACATTTATCAAATTGATCCAACTCATTCAAGTTTCAACATCATCCAAACGTTTAACATAAACCATAGTTTCAACGGGAACATAAATAATCCAAAACGAAAGCAAGTAGTTTTTCATAATTAAGATCAAGCGGAAGCAACAGACACATCCATTTATGACCACCATCTCGCTCGTCTTTATGCCACCGCCTCCAGCTCGTCTCAACCTAAAGCAAAGGAAGAGAAGACACAACAAAGAAAAATAATGGGGGTGAGCAACCAACTAGCTCACCATTATCGCACGATTATCCCGTATAAGTATTTTAAAAACAGCATCACAATAATCAGTATCAGTATAAGTATCCGTATGCATAGAATTCATAGCCTAAACCCCCTACCCGGCCCTATCGCAAACCTCCTATGTACATACAACAACCTTCCGGATACAATGGCATGGCTGTAACTGGAAACCTTCCTACCCCCGGATACAATGGTACATAGGATCCTTTCCAGGAGACAGTGAAGTTGAATTACCCCTCCGCTCTACACGGATTCGAGTAATTCAGACAATCCCCTCCGCTCTACACGGATTCGGGGCGTCCACCTCCCGGATACAACGGGCAGGCGACTTCCACTGCTTTCGTATTCATCAAAGGCACTATCGTTCGGGACACTTAGACTAGAGTTCTCATGCATACAATAATTTTCAAAAGAAACATTATACGACATAATAAATGCGATAATTATGGAATACATCATAAATGTACCCACCTGATTGCAGCAACAGCTCAAATCACGAATCACAAAAGTAAGACGAGGTCAACACCTCTGGACACCTACATTAAGCCCAGATACTAAAGTCAACACTTTAATCTAGACCTGAGTAGAAAATCACAATCTGACTTAGTCGAAATCGGTTCGACTAAGTGGTTCGTGAAGTTTTGTGGATATGGGAACTCTAGGACTTAGACTCGATCAAACCGCATATTCAAGTTCACATAATCGCAAATGAAAGACAATCGCACGAGTCACAGGTAACTCATAACGAGATGTGATCACCAACACTTAACCAAAAATCACCATATAAAACAATTGTCAAAATTCACATTTGCATTTGAAAGTATATTAAACCAACGAGTTAGGCTCTGAAAATTTTACATAAAATTCACCACCCAGAAATTAGCAAAAACACCAAGTTTCAGCCTCAAACTCGTTACACTCAATTTTATAAAAATCCAACAAGTTTTTCGATAAAAACGAGCCTAAATTAGAAACACATGATAAAGAACGATTCAGCCCATGAAATTTTTTTCTAAGAAACTTCAGTATATGAACAACAGGAGGTAAACATATCAGCCTTAAACACTCAAAATGTGAATTTAGAAATAAAACAACATTCAGCCATTTATCAAATTTCCATCAGAACTGAACCAAACTGATATCCAAAAATTTCAATATTTTTACAGCATGCAAAACATCAAAAGATGAGCATCTCGACCAAAAATTAGAATTTTTCAGTTTTTGAACAATTTAACACAATTAAAACAAATTCTGGAAGAAACACAGAATAGAATATTAACCCTATCAAACCTAGTCCAAAAATTCTAAAAATTTAACACAACACATAAACATGTTAGAAATATGACATACTCGAATGTCAGCTAGATAGGAGTAATACAAAATTAATTATGTATTTAACAAGAATCTGGACAGAAATCAATTTAATTTTTAAAAATAGCTACAGGTCTTTAAAAATCACGAAATTTTTACACAAGCTACAACTTCAACAGAAACAGCTCCACCTAAAATTTCAAGGCAATTGGTTCAGTATTCGATTTATGGTGAATTTTTTACATTCGAAACATCAATTATAAACTTCGAAAAATTATAACTACAAATTTATACGCCCAATCGACACAAGGCCAACGCCATTGTATTTGCAATAATCCTAAGTCCCTAAATCCATAGAAACTAATCACTCATGACCAGTTCTTGTTCGATTCGTACGAATTGACATGTTTTACATAAATACTCGACAATATATATACAACGAACAATTTCAAACACATATATTATAATTCGATGAACACGTAAAGCATAACCGATCGCAACATTATTCACGTAAACTTAAACGAGAAGTCGAGACTCGATATCTTTCTCGGGAATCGAGCGAGAAAGGGTTCGAACGGGCTCGACGGTGAATGGTGGCGAAAGAGCTCGACGGCTTCCTCGCGTCTCGCCGGAAGGAAACAGCGGCTGCGGCGTAAGACACAGTGGCGGGCCTGCTGCTTGTCGATGGTGGCTGAGCTTCACGAACAAGGCGCTCGCTGGCGGCTTGCAGTCGCGGAGGAGATGAGTTGCAGGTGGCGGGGATGTTCGCGAGGAGGCAGCGGCTGGGAGCCTGCGGGTGGCGGAGCTTCTTCGCGAAGGTGGACCAGCAGGGTCGTCGGAGGCGCTGCGTGTGGGACGTCGGAGGAGGAGGTCGCGGCGGCTTGCGAGCGGAGGAATTGGCGTCGAAGGTTCGAGGAGATGCAGCAGACGGTCGCCGGAAGTCGGGCTGAGGTGCTACTCGTGGAGGAGAGGAGTTCGCCTGGAAAAGCTTCACGAGATGCTGGTTCACGTGTACTGAATGGGATTTCGCAGAGAGGCGTCGGGGATATATGGTCGCTGGCATCGATCGTAAAGGGTGAGAAGGAGGGGCTGGATTTATCTGACGAAAAGAGAGACGAGAAGATTTTTCTCTTCTCTGCCGACGAGAGATCGAAGGACGATGATGAGGGATTTCAGATTTGCGAGAGAACAACAAAAAGGCTGCGGCTGAAGAGAGTTTGGACGAGAGAGAAAATAGATACAAAAGATGTACATATATACATAATAGAGTTAGGTTTGACTTTCTTGATTTACAAGAAAATAAAATCACGCACGGAATTTTGGGAGAACCGAGTTTTGGGCTGGTTTGGCTCGCGGGCCGGACGGTTCACGCGGGTATTCTCGGGCTCGATTTCATTTCAATTGCGCGACAAAAAAAAATAAAACCGAATAATATTTATACGCACATTATTTTAAAAATAATAATATAATAATAATGAAATAAAATACGCATTTAGGCATTTAATACAGTTAGACAAATATTAATATTTAGGCATTCAAAAATAATAACAATAATATTAAATAATAATAACAAAAATAATAATTATCAATAACTATAATTCTCAAATAAACCACAAATAAATGGGGCACTACATAATCATTCTACTCAAGTCAACCATTATTCATGAATTAAACAAGAGAAAGAAATACTTACAATCAATCTAAGTTCAAATGTTGAATTCAAAAGTACAAAGCTTAATCATTGATAACTAAGAAGAAGAAGAAGAAAAATGGAAAAGAAAAGTGAAAAGAACGAAGAAAACGAGGAAGAAGAAGGAAAGAAGAAGAAAGGAGTTCTGAGGTGTTTTTACGGGCCTGGGGTTCGTCCCAGAAGGGGGAGAATGAATAAAACGAGTTCCCGTACACATATTTATAAGAAGAGTCGGCCATGGCGTGAGGAAGGCGCGACACGGCGCAGCAGGGCACTTGGCCGCGGCGCGGGAGTGCTCGAGGCGCGGGGCCTGGGCAGCTCGCACTTCTTCACGTCTCAGGCTCGTTTGGGCTCGTCCGAACTCGAAATTGAATTCCGTTTTTTTCTGTGTGTTCCCAACGAACTCCTCTATCTACCTATGCTTGCCTAACTGACTTTTGCCCAAAATTCTATCTTGCGGAAGCTTTCGACCTACACACCATAAACGAAGAAAAACCGAAAAAACATACGGAATACACATAGAAAACCAAAATGGAGATAAACACACAATAAACTATAAGAACGAATAAAAACCAACGAAAAGACCTAAAACGAGGGAAAAAGAAAGATAAAATAAGTACGAAAAATGCAACAAAAATGGGACAAACAACTCCCCCACACTTAAACCTTTGTTCGTCCCAAACAAAAAGAAAAGAAAACAAGACATGAGCATGAATACAGTTTCAAATAAGAAGAGTTTCAAAACGTCCAATTCAACCAGGTCGAATTCCAACGACCGTGAAACCATATGCCTCAAATATAAACTTGGCCTCGAAATGATAAACTCTCAAATACAGAAATATAAGTACATGCCTCACTCATTCTTTTACATGAATATATGATAGGATCGCTCAGATTGGTCAATATTCTTGTTTCAATATATGCTTGCCAATCGTTTACATTACTCGAAAATAATCAAAGTCCAAAACATGCGAATCAAGAGGACTTCACGGGTTGTAATGTGGCTTAGGTAAAGGTATGAATATATAAGAACAAAAAGCTCAAATAGACAATCAAGGTTCTTGAGTATACTCAGGCGTTCCGCTACTCATCCCGAATCAACAAGGCAAAACACTTACTACCCGACCAACATTCCACAAACAACACGTAGATGCTCAGAACAAGTTGCAACATCATCACTTAACCTTATTATTTTTTTGTATTTTTATTTTATTTTTTATTTGGGGAGTAACTTTTTCCAACAAGATTGAATCAAAAGGACAACATTCTGTAGGTGTGAACATTGGAGGTCATCCAAGTTTCCTACAGTAGTTTCCCAATGCTCATTGCCTGTCAAAATGAATCGACTAGTAAGAGGAGCAGAATCCATTCGATTCGTCCTGTGAACTCTAAAGTTTTTTTTTTTCTTTTTTTTTTCTTTTTTTTTTAATATAGGTCAAGCAATAGAAATCCAACTCCAATTCACCTCATTCAACAACGACACCATTTTCACCAATCATCACAAAGTCAGTCAACAAAATACATTATATGCATGGCTGACAAGAAAAGGCTCAAGGCTCAAACGGGCTACTAGGGATAAAAGCGTTTAGGGTCAAAGAACAAGGCTAAAGAGAGCTAATTAAACAAAACGCCTCAATCACGTTCGCAATTTCAAACTCTAATCGATTCCTTTCAAACAAACTCAAGGCAAGTTCTAATCATTCAAGAATATGACCAATATCTCACAAGAAAGAAGAGTAAGGATCAAAACCTCACAAGGCAGATATATGTCACTCAAAGCAATCAAGCATACACCGAGGCAATGACTACACGTCCGTCATCACAACTTCCCAATTTCATCAAACATTTATCAACAAATCATAAAATCCACCAATACCATGCTCAACAACACAAAAACCTAAAACTAGTCCGGCCCACCATATAAGCATGCAAAAATCCAAATAACTCCCCCCAAATGAGGCAATGTCCTCATTGCTTCAACATGAAACAGGAAGTCAAATAAAGTACCTAGCACCTTCATATAGCGAAGGGTGTGCAAACCGAAGTAGCATCAAAGGAAATAAGCATTCACGTGCAAGCCGCTCGCCTATGCTCAACCCAAAACCTCGGAATTCCTTATTCAACGCAATCCTCCTGCTCGAGCTCACGAACACGTACCTTCCATGAAAAAAAAAAACATAAAACTCCAAAACTCCCATTATTCAAAGATAACATAAAAGAGCAAAAAGAAAAATATCTAAGAAAGCGATAAATCACTTGGGTTGCCTCCCAAGAAGCGCTTGTTTAACGTCATTAGCTTGACGAAACCTGGGGTGACTCATCCAGGGTCTAGGAAAAATTGACGATCGTGCCACGCCTTTGTATTCTCGAGAAGTGGCAGTGCTGGCTCTAAGGCCAGAAGGCGGGCACTGTGGGCACGAGTGGCTATGTTCTTGATGTAGTGAGTCTGTTCACGAGCAATCCCCAATAGTTGGAACTGAGCCTTCTCCAACCAAGCTCCCTCGTCAACCTCGGCAATCAAAGGCGCATCAATGGAGCAAATCGAAGAAAATACCATCACCTCCGGAAAGCAGTGCAGTGGCCTCGGAGGCGGATGCTCCAACTCGAAGGTGGGAGGAGGGTCTTGTGAATCGACCTCCTCCTCTAGTGCATCGTACCCGGCTCGTGGGAGAATGTCATCCTCTTCGGCCTCACACATTTGCTGCAGAATTCGAGCCTGAGGGTCAAGCATGAAGTGTGGGTTGTCGACTTGTGCCTCAATCGAATCGAGACGTACAGTGAGGCTCTCTATTTTTGTACTCAGCCGAGCACATCCGAGCTCAATCTCCTTTTCTTGGTTTGCTCGGGCCATCATCCAATCGAGGATGAGGTCGAGCTTGGCATTGTACTCTGAGGAGTCGTCCTGGAGCTCATTTAGATGCTCGGGCATGGGATGTGGGTCCACAACCTCGAGCTTGTGGGCCTGACTCGATCGAGTCGATGCACCTTGCTAGACTTTCCACTTGCTCGCTCAATCGGGCACATCTGAGCTCAATCTCCTCCTCTTGTTTCGCTCGGGCCATCAATCGATCTAGGATGAGATCAAGTTTGGCATTGTAGACGGCCTCTTCTTCTCGAGCTGATTTGGACTCTATGAAATTAAGAATCTGGTCGAGCTTCTCCTTAAACTCGTGGGACTCATAGGTTTGCTCAACCGAAAAATGGTGCCAGCACTGCTCGAAAGAGTACGGATAAGATTGGGTGTGGTACCCGGCAGAATAGCTCGGCTCATTGTTCCAAGAGTGGTAGTGCAGGAAGGAGTACACGTGATTGAAGTTCATATTACCTGCACACCAAAACAGAACAACCACACGTAGCCACGAAAAAGAAGAAAAGAAAAGACAAAAACTGAAACAAAGAGAAAAACAAAGACATACAAAAGAAAGAACAAAAATACGAAAAACACAAAATGAAGAAAACACAGAAAATAAAATCAAACACCAAAACTAAATATCCTACTTGCCCTCCTCGGCAACGGCGCCAAATTTGTTGTATCACAAATTGTCATTTTTACCGAGTATCGAATCAAATGATTCGTTCCCCGGGTCGATCTCTCGAGGAAGGCGGTTCGAAATTTAGAAATGGTATTGATAACACAAAAAAGGAAAATAAATCCTAAACACTCTAATCAGGATGGGGGTAGAATAATTACCAACTAAGAAATTATATAAAAACAATAGTCTACCTAAAAATATAAACGAAACAAAGATGGAGAAGCTAGGGAATCGGGGATAATTTATTCAAGTTCTTAGCAAAACCGGGCAATTAATCGTTCAGTTCGAGATTGATACTCTCGCTTAAACATCCAACGGTTCGCTCCCAATAACTCTTCGTAACAATAGATATAACATAGACGAACAAGCTCAGGCATACAACACAGGCCAATTATCCCAATCCCAGTAACTTTTCGTAACAAGGGACGGGTCATCGACAAGCACGTATTTCAATCTCAACCCATAGATTATTCAGTTACGACATAATCTATCTCATGCAAGCCTAGGTCTACGACTTCGCCCCTTTCGGTTCAGAAAGTCTCTAATTTAATTAGAAGGTGTTCAATCAACTAATCATTGGAATCAACAAAACCAAACTCGACAACTCAATATCCAATTGTTACCAATTGCAAGATCGAAGTGTCACCCTTCGATTACAAAAACTATCAAGCATAATTTCATCAATCCCTAATCGAATTAACTCACAGAAGCATGAACAAATCAAGCCCGACCAATGCACGTTAAACAAGAACAATCATCCCCTATCCCTAGCAATCAGATTTAGCTAGGTAAATCAAATTCAACAAACATAATCATTCTACTCAAGTCAACCATTATTCATGAATTAAACAAGAGAAAGAAATACGTACAATCAATCCAAGTTCAAATGTCGAATTCGAAAGTACAAAGCTTAATCCTTGATAATTAAGAAGAAGAAGAAGAAGAAAAATGGAAAAGAAAAGTGAAAAGAACGAAGAAAACAAGGAAGAAGAAGGAAAGAAAAAGAAAGGAGTTCTGTAGTGTTTTTACGGGCCTAGGGTTCGTCCCCAGGAGGGGAAGAATGAATAAAACGAGTTCCCGTACACATATTTATAAGAAAAGTCTGCCATGGCGTGAGGAAGGCGCGACACGGCGCGGCAGGGCACTTGGCCGCGGCGCGGGAATGCTTCGCGGCGCGAGGCTGCAAGTCTTCACGGGCGCCCTGGGCAGCTCGCACTTCCTCACGTCTCGGGCTCGTTTGGGCTCGTCCGAACTCGGAATTGAGTTTCGTTTTTTTCTGTGTGTTCCCAACGAACTCCTCTATCTACCTATGCTTGCCCAACTGACTTTTTCCCAAAATTCGATCTTCCCGAAGCTTTCGACCTACACACCATAAACGAAGAAAAACAAAAAAAAATACGGAAAACACATAGAAAACCAAAATGGAGATAACCACACAATAAACTATAAGAACGAATAAAAACCAACGAAAAGACCTAAAACGAGGGAAAAAGAAAGATAAAATAAGTACGAAAAATGCAACAAAAATGGGACAAACAACTCCCCCACACTTAAACCTTTGTTAGTCCCAAACAAAAAGAAAAGAAAACAAGATATGAGCATGAATACAGTTTCAAATAAGAAGAGTTTCAAAATGTCCAATTCAACCAGGTCGAATTCCAACAACCGTGAAACCATATGCCTCAAATATAAACTTGGCCTCGAAATGACACTCTCAAATGCAGAAATATAAGTACATGCCTCACTCATTCTTTTACATGAATATATGATAGGATCGCTCAGATTGGTCAATATTCTTGTTTCAACATATGCTTGTCAATCGTCTACATTACTCGAAAATAATCAAAATTCAAAACTTGCGAATCAAGAGGACTTCACGGGTTGTAATGTGGCTTAGGTAAAGGTATGAATATATAAGAACAAAAAGCTCAAATAGACAATCAAGGTTCTCGACTATACTCAGGCGTTCCGCTACTCATCCCGATACAACAAGGAAAAACACTTACTACCCGACCAACATTCCACAAACAACACATAGATGCTCAGAACAAGTTGCAACATCATCACTTAACCTTATTATTTTTTTTTTTTATTATTTGGAGAGTAACATTCTCCAACAAGATTGAATCAAAAGGACAACATTCTGTAGGTGTGAACATTGGAGGTCATCTGAGTTTCCTACAGTAGTTTCCCAATGCTCATTGCCTGTCAAAATGAATCGACTAGTAAGAGGAGCAGAATCCATTCGATTCGTCCTGTGAACTCTCAAGTTTTTTTTTCTTTTGTGAACTCTCAATTTTTTTTTATTTTTTTTAATATAGGTCAAGCAATAGAAATCCAACTCCAATTCACCTCATTCAACAACGACACCATTTTCACCAATCATCACAAAATCAGTCAACAAAATAGATTATATGCATGGCTGACAAGAAAAGGCTCAAGGCTCAAGGCTCAAACGGGCTACTAGGGATAAAAGCGTTTAAGGTCAAAGAACAAGGCTAAAGAGAGCTAATCAAACAAAATGCCTCAATCACGTTTGCAATTTCAAACTCTAATCGATTCCTTTCAAACAAACTCAAGGAAAGTTCTAATCATTCAAGAATATGACCAATATCTCACAAGAAAGAAGAGTAAGGATCAAAACCTCACAAGGCAAATATATGTCACTCAAAGCAATCAAGCATACACCGAGGCAATGAACACACGTCCGTCATCACAACTTCCCAATTTCATCAAACATTCATCAACAAATCATATAATCCACCAATACCATGCTCAACAACACAAAAACCTAAAACTAGTCCGGCCCATCATATAAGCATGCAAAAATCCAAATAAACTTTGTTGTAACACAAATTGTTATTTTTACCGAGTACCGAATCAAATGATTTGTTCCCCGGGTCGATCTCTCGAGGAAGGAGGTTCGGAATTTAGAAATGGTATTGATAACACAAAAAAGAAAAACAAATCCTAAACACTCTAATCAAGATGGGGGTAGAATAATTACCAACTAAGAAATTATATAAAAACAATAGTCTACCTAAAAATATAAACGAAACAAAGATGGAGAAGCTAGGGAATCGGGGATAATTTATTCAAGTTCTTAGCAAAACCGGGCAATTAATCATTCAGTTCGAGATTGATACTCTCACTTAGACATCTAGCGGTTCGCTCCCAATAACTCTTCGTAACAAGGGATTAAACATAGACGAATAAGCCCAGGCATACAACACAAGCCAATTATCCCAATCCCTATAACTTTTCGTAAGAAGGGACGGGTCATCGAAAAGCACGTATTTCAATCTCAACCCATAGATTATTCAGTTACGAAATAATCTATCTCATGCAAGCCTAGGTCTACGACTTCGCCCCTTTCGGTTCAGAAAGTCTCTAATTTAATTAGAAGGTGTTTAATCAACTAATCATTGAAATCAACAAAACCAAACTCGACTTAATATCCAATTGTTACCAATTGCAAGATCAAAGTGTCACCCTTCGATTACATCAAACTATCAAGCATAATTTCATCAATCCCTAATTGAATTAGCTCACAGAAGCATGAACAAATCAAGCCCGAAAAATTCACGTTAAACAAGAACAATCATCCCCTATCCCTAGCAATCAGATTCAGCTACGTAAATCAAATTCAACAAACATAATCATTCTATTCAAGTCAACCATTATTCATGAATTAAACAAGAGAAAGAAATACTTACAATCAATCCAAGTTCAAATGTTGAATTCGAAAGTACAAAGCTTAATCCTTGATAACTAAGAAGAAGAAGAAGAAGAAAAATGGAAAAGAAAAGTGAAAAGAACGAAGAAAACGAGGAAGAAGAAGGAAAGAAGAAGAAAGGAGTTCTGTGGTGTTTTTACAGGCCTAGGGTTCATCCCCAGGAGGGGGAGAATGAATAAAACGAGTTCCCGTACACATATTTATAAGAAAAGTCGGCCACGGCATGAGGAAGGCGCGACACGGTGCGGTAGGGCACTTGGCCGCGGCGCGGGAGTGCTTCGCGGCTTCTTCACGTCTCGGGCTCGTTTGGGCTCGTCCGAACTCGGAATTGAGTTCCGTTTTTTTCTGTGTGTTCCCAATGAACTCTTCTACCTATTTGTGATTTCCCAACTGACTTTTGCCCAAAATTCGATCTTCCCGAAGCTTTCGACCTACACACCATAAACTAAGAAAAACCGAAAAAACATACGAAAAACACATAGATAACCAAAATGGAGATAAACACACAATAATCTATAAGAACGAATAAAAACCAACGAAAAGACCTAAAAGGAGGGAAAAAGAAAGATAAAATAAGTATGAAAAATGCAACAAAAAATGGGACAAACAATAGCCCAAAAGTCATCACTAAGAACTCATAGTGCCCACTATGAGTCTTGAAAGCAGTAAGGTACCTGTGTGCCTCATTCATCAAAATTTGAAAATAATCTGATCTCAAATCAATTTTGGAAAAACACCTTGCCCCTTGTTGTTCATCAAGTAGTTCTTCTATCACTGGTATGAGAAACTCATGTTTAACTGTGAGACTATTCAATATCTGTAGTCAACACAAAGTCTCCAGGTTTGGTCTTTCTTTTTGACGAGTAGAACAAGTGAAGCAAAAGGGGACTTAGTATTTTGTATAATCCCAGATTCTAGCATCTCCTGCATAGTCTTTTCAATAGTTTCTTTTTGATCATGTGACACCCTGTAAGGGTACTGCTATTTGGGTATACTATCTGGTTTCAAAATGATCTGGTGTTCTGTTCCCTGTTCTGGAGGGAGCCCTTGAGGTTCTTGAAAGATGTCTTGGTATTCATCTAAGATTGGTTTCAGAATCTCCAACCCAGCTGGTTCTGTAGACTCCATTGACAGCAGATATACCTCTTCAATCTGATCTTCTGCTTCAGAGTGCAATAAGGTGAGCAAAGAATGCTCTGAAATAAGGTGGCACTCAGCACCAGGATTCAAAGCATGAAGAGTGATTTTCCTGCCTTGTAAATTGATAGTCACAGTCATAGATTTATAATCAAGCTCAATTGGGGTACAGGTCCTCAACCAGTCACCTCCCAAAATAATATCACTTCTCTCACTCTGAAGCACTCTGAGTGAATATTGCATTTCCTGACCCTGCATGCTCCATTTGAAATCACTAGCTTGTAGGTGGCTAATCAATTTCTTCCCATTAGCCACCTTAACTTTCAAGGGTTTAACTGTAGTGAGTTGGCATCCCAAGGATTTGGCAGTGGACTCCTTTATAAAGCTAAGAATACTCCCAGTATCCACTAAAATGCTCAGTCTCTAATTTCCCACAAACCCAAGAAACCTTAGGGTAGTCAAACTCCCTTCACCCACCATGGTATTCAAGGATATTTGTACCTCATCAACTGCCTCATGCTCTCCTTCAAAGTGCTCCATAGTTTCATCCTGAAGATAAGCCAATTCTTCATCTTCTGTCTTGATCATGTAATTCACTCTATGCTTGCACCTATGCCCAGGTACAAACCTCTCATCACAATTGTAACATAACCCCCTTTCCCTCCTTGCAGCCATCTCAGATGAGGTAAGTAGTTTGGTGTTAGATATCTGTGGTAAGTGTTGTGGTATCCTGTTGATAGGATTAGGATGTGTTGTTGTTTCCTGAGAGTTTGCATTCTGTGACTGTGTAAAGGGCCTTTGATAACCCTTTACCTTCTTTGTGACAGCATCCAAGGTAAGTAGTTGTTGCTGCCCTAGATCAATGGTTTGTTGAAGTGTTTTTGGTTTAAACATATGAATGTCTGTAAATCTTCACTGAGCCCACTGATGAAGCTGGCTATGAAGTAATCCTCAAAAAATTTCCCTTGGTTCATCAGCTGCATGTAGGCCTTGAGTTCCTCAAATTTTTCTACATAATCAATGTATGCCCCTGTATGCCTCAACTTGTTAAATTCTACAATGATCTTTACTTCTTTAAGTTCTTCAAAAATTGCTGACACCACCTCCACAAATTGTTGCTTGCTTAGATCAATCTGTTTAATGCTTAGGTTTTGAAACCACAGGGCAGCTTTACCTTCTAGGTGCATTGAGGCTAGAGTGACCTTCTGAGCATCTGTCATGTCAGGTACAAGTTTAAAATAGCCATTACACTTCAAAACACATGCACTAGGATTGGACCCATCAAACCTGGGAAATTCAATTTTAGGTGTTGGGCTCATGAACTGGTTGTTGGGTTGTTGCTGCCATCCATTGTTATTTCTCCCTCTGATGAAGTGATGTTGTCTCCCTGATGTTTGATCATTGTGAAAATGCAGGTTTGGGTTTCCCAGCAGTGACTCTTCTTCATCACTGAACTTGTCCTTGTTCAACCATTGCAGCTGGAGAGTAGCTATAGTGTTTGTCAGGTGCTCGAATTTATTATTTACCTCAGATTTCTGTTCCCCTATTTGCAGGTTAAGACCTTCAACGATCCCTTTTAATTGTGAACTGATAGCCTCCAATTTGTCTTCCATTTCTAATTCTGCATCTTCCCTTTTGAGAGTTTCAGTCTGCAAAGTTTGATCCATCTTTCTTTGTGCCTCTTGTAGGTCCTTCAGCATAGTTCCTTCAGCCATGCTCCAAGGATCGGTGGCTCTGATACCAAGTGTTGTGTTCTAAATTAAATTTGAAATGTTTGTATTTAATTACTGGTATTGTAAGACTTCCATATTCAAGCTTAAGATGAAAGAAGAGAAAAGAAAGAAAATAAGGGAGAAGAAGATTGTAGAGAGAGAAAGGAGAGAAGAGAGAGAAGAGAATATTTTTGGTTGCATAGCAAAACTGCCTCACTATTCCATTCATTCACTATTCCATTCAGTCATCAATTTATCCATAACAAATGGGCATGGCCCACTACAATTACCCCCGCAACGGGTAAAACTCCAAATGTCACTAGAAAATGAAAATGCAACAAACATGTCTATTTTAATTAATAAAGTAGAAATGAATAAAAATGGTGTAATATCCCTCTCAGTTATATCAGTTATTATGAGTTATTGTTCCAAGAAATAAGTGATTTCGAGTCCAAGATAGTGAGTTATTGGACTGAAATTAAGAGTTTTTCAAGGAACAAGACACACGAGTCGTGTGAAGAGGCACACGAGTCGTGTGAAGCCACACGAGTCGTGTGGAGAGGCACACGAGTCGTGTGGGATGAAGAAGTGATGAAAGTTAGCCTCGAGATTTTGACACGAGTCGTGTGATGAGCCACATGAGTCACACGAGTCGTGTGACATAGCTACACGAGTCGTGTGAGATGATGAATGATTAAGAGTAAAAGTGTCGGCAAGCCACACGAGTCGTGTGACAAGGCACACGAGTCGTGTGAGGCCACACGAGTCGTGTGACTGCCCCACACGAGTCGTGTTGCCGACAGTCCAATTGGATTATTGAGAATTCGATTGTGACTTTAACCAAAGGCCATTTTTGATGTTTAAATATGCTTTGGATGGATGAATAAGTAAATCATAAGATATTTTAAAGATTATTTAAGTTTAGAAGTTAAATTTTATATTATGATCATTTAATCACTCTATTTGGATGTTTCTCCAATTTGTGCCTATAAATAGAGGCTTAAACCTCAGAGTTTTTACACCAAAATAATTACTAAAGTCATATGAGTTTGTGAGAGAGAGTGAGAAGGAGTAATCTTTGGAGAAGTAAGGACATTAGAGTGAAGAATCAAGTTTTTAACTTCACCTAGAAGGAGGTAATTTACTTATCTTAATGTTTCATATTTGAGTTCATGCTTTTATGATAAGTTTACATGTTTATGAGTATGTATATCATGATGTAGAAGTTGGAGTTTATAATTGATAAAATGAGTTAAAGATGTTAAAGATCAATTATGTGATATATGTGCTTAATGAAATGAGATGTTGATTTGCATGAGATTTTCATGAAGATATGAATATGCTGGAAAAGTATGATTTAAATGAATAATTCTTGTGTAAAAGAGGAGTACATGAGATCAAGAATTTAGTGATTTGGCATAGTATAACTTAAGTTATGAATTTTTGAAGATGAACATGTAAGATGAAGTTTATGTTCACTATGACTTTAAATTCTCATAACTTGATGAATATGAATGATTAAATTATGAAATTTTGATGACATGTCTATTTAGAAGTTGAGATTATGACTGTTAAATTTCATAATTTAAAGATGAGAAATGAATGAGTTATGAATATGAGATGGCATATATGTGAAGATGAGTATATATATGCAAGAATATTCATGAGATGATCAAGATGTTAAAATGAGATTTTTATGATCTATTCTCATATGAGTGATGAGAAAATTGATGAAGTTTGATTTAATATGTTGAGTATACAATTTTATAAAAATTGTATTAAGTATGACATATTAATATTATGATTAAAAGTGATGATTTGGAAGATGATTATAATTGAGTTTATTTCACTTTTGAGTTATTTAAGTGAAAAGTGATAAATTAAGAGATGAGATGTATGATGGATTAAGTACTTGATTGAGTTAAAGATCAAGATGAATTTATATATCTTGATGATGATGATGTTTAAATATTTAATCAAGTATAAATGTGAAGTATAGTTATTTTCACATTTGAGTTAAAATATGATAAGTTTAATATCATATTGATGTTTATGAAGACATGATTTATAAGGTTAAGTAATTGAACTTGAAGAAAAGTTAACTTGAGAAAGAGCATGTTGATGAATTTCTATAAGATTGGATGAGTTAAGAATCCTAAAATCTTATTGAGTATATGAGCATAGTACTTAGTATATTTGTTTATATTTGATGTAACTTGCAGATTTCGTTACAGCACAGCACTTATCGATTTACAAATGATTTCAAAGACAAAAAGGTGGGGACCCTGAACGGGTATCACATTGAGTACGATATCGATAGAGATGGGATGAGGAGACCATGAGTTGTCTCGGAGTATATCCTAAGTATTGATTATACGCTTGGGAAGAAGGCCGCTGAGTTGCCTTACGAGTATTTCCTAAGTTCTAATGGAGGCCGTTGAGTTGCCTTGAGAAATATCCATTAGAGTGTGCACATGTACTTAATCAAGAAGAGAAAGAGAAAAGTTTGAGTTTATGTACCAGAATAGATTTCTGGTTACCGATCAGATATCGGTATATGATGATCTTTATCGTTACTCACCCCCATGAGTTTTAGTTTCAGGTAACAGGTTGAAGAGGAGGTGTGAGTGGAGCAGTGTTGGTGTGGATCGTGGATTCAGATGAAGACAAGCTTTGATACGGACATTTAAACCAGTCTGTATAATTAACTACGTTCTAAAAGTATACTTTGATTTATTTATCCGCTACGCAATATGATGATTGAACTTGCATTTTTAAATGAAGTTATGATTTGAAGTTTTTAACATTTAGAGAAGTATGAATATGGTTAAATGCAAGTTTAAAGAAAATCTATTTAATTATGTCTAAAAGAGTTATTAGACAAGAGTTTAAAGATAAATGGATTTTCAAGATGTAAGGTTGAGTAGCATCCCGAACTAGTCGCAAAAGATTTCGAAAGAGATATGAGTATTTTCGAAGTAAAAGTTGCGAAAAATTTACTCTGATAAGCGGGGTGTTACAGGTGGTATCAGAGCTAGAGTTTTAAGAGCTCTGTATACTAAAAGTTTAAGTTCTGAAAGAGAAAGTTTTCAGAAAAGACAAAGTTTTGACAAGAAGTTTCAAGAAAACCCGACCACACTACGCTCACACCTCGTCGACTACCAGGTAAGTGCTGTTAAAAGTTTTATTCAAGTTTTTCAATATATTCAAATTTACTAAGTCTATGCTCAATAAGAATTCAGAAATACGAACTATAGAAATGGTTTATATGTTCAATTATTGAAGTTGGAAATCTAGTTTATCAAGTTAACTAGATCAAGAGTATGAATTGAACATTATGAGTAAAACCATGAGAATAATAGTCAAGTTATGATCATAAAGATGAAGAAGTAAAGATGAAGTTTGAGTGATGATATGATCATAAAAGATTAAAGATGAGATGTAAATTATGATATGATTTACAATGAGATTCGAGTTAAAAGATTGATAATGAAGTAACGGTATTTTGGTATATAATAGCCAATAAGTACGGGAATAGATCATGGAGGTTTGAAATAAGAACCAAGAGGCCGGATCAGATCCTGTAAGCTTGAAAAATAAACCGTAAGAAGTAAAGTTTCAAGAAAATGTTCAATCTTAATAAACCAGAAATTTTGATATCTGATCATTTGAATATCATGAGTTGAGTATGAGTAAAGTTCAAGATGAAGTTATAAGTACTTGTAGAATAAGAATGAGTCTACAAAGTACTTTTCAGAAATGAATGCGTATAAAGATTAAGGTATAATAGTCATGAAGCCGGGGAAATTATGGAAATCTGAAATAAGGGATATTAAGTCCGAATTACCTGGAGACTTGAAATCGAACCTTAAAAGATGTTAGAAATACATTCCAGATACCGAGATAAGTATTTAAGTTCTCGGAAGAATTTTAAAGATGAGCGAGATTAATCTGGATATGTAAAAGTTAAAGTTAAAGATAGTCTTTTTAAGACTAAGATGTTTCTTTGGAGGAAATATGAGTCCCCAAAGAGAGATGAATATAAATGATGAGTTTAAAGCCATAAATGAGAAATGGCGAGAAGAAGTAAGAGATTAACCGGAACTCTAGCTCAAGCTAGGTGTTTTCGGAAAAATTATAATTTCCTTAAAGTTTAGTATAGCTATTTATTAATGGTTATACTGTTTAAGTGAATGGTTGATGGTTTTAAGAATGACGCGAGGCGAAGTTTTAAGACCACAACTGAGTAAAGTATAGAATCTTGATTGAATCAAGAAGTTATTTAAGTTCAAAATTGAGTAATATTGATATGTGAATCGAGCATATGTCAGAAGAAGAATGAGATTTTGAGAAATCAATATACTGGAAACATAGAGATTCTAGTATCATTGAAAGTTGAGAATGATGCAAAGATGCAAGCACACTGTTGAGGATTTTATTATTTCTAAGAGATATTACAGAAATAATAGAAAATGGAGATACAGACAAGTAAAAGAGAATCCTCAACAAATACAAAGTAATATTGCATAAAGGGAGGGTGCGTCTCAAGAGCACGAGACTCCATAACTCTGCCACCCAGTATGGCTGTAGTTCACAAAGATAGATCTAAAGGATCAAATGCTCGCTTGCGTTTGAATCCTGGAGTTTCCACAGAATCTTGAACAGTTGAGATGCTGTCTTGAAGCTTCTGGATGAGTTCAGAGGATGTGTTTGCAGACTTGAATATTTCTCTTTGAAGGGGAGAAATAAAAGTTTGATACACTCCTTCATCTAGAAATCCAAGTAAGTAGTGAAAGAAGTTATTGAAATTCAACAGACCAATAGGTTTGGTATGAAATTTCATTTCTGCCCAAGTAGCAAGAGTAAAAGCAGTCATTAAAGTTGCATATCCACCAGGAAGAACGATGAAAGCATCGCAACCAGATATCATTGACATCAAGCAGTCATAAATTGAGAGAGTTATCATCAAAGTAGCAGAATCTTTGACAACCTTTGATGAAGTGAGATAAAAAGGAAGGATACTTCTCACCTGGATGTCAAAGCATTTAGCAGCCATTAAGAGGTTGTTAAAGAAATAAATACTAGTTCCTCCATAGAGAATGTTGATGTTATGTTTTCCCAACTCTTTCACCAGTTGGCTTACAACATAAATGTTGTGAGGAACATTTACAAATTTAGAACCCCCAAGAATACACACAGTTCGGAGGGGCTGAAGAAGTTTGGAACCTTGAGAAGACTCGGCAGTAGCCATTTATTGTGAGAAATAATTGGCTAAGAAGATAGATTTGCCTTTTAAAGAAGAGAAGTCCAGACAAGAAAGTAGTTGAGTCTTTAATGACTCTGACAGAAGTGATAAGATTTATACACAGTACATCTGTACTATCAAGAACAGTGTTGACAAACATGATCATTGGAAATAATATTTTCCAGACTATAGAGTTTTTCTTCATGTTTGAACAGAAGCCATAAAGACATCAGTTCTCGATGCACATATCCACTAGAATGTGTATCAAGAATCTGCTGAAGAGTATGATCCAGAGATTCCTTACTCAAGCCATTCTTGATGAAGGTTATTTTATCTTCTCGATTATTTGAGACAAAGCCCAAAGAAGTACAGCGAGTATCGCAGTTCAAGCGAGCACATTTATGGCAGCCGCCTATTCTTTTTGCTCTACGTTTCTTAGCAAAAGAGCTTCTACCCATACCTGACAGATACTTGTACGCATGAGGATATTCGCCAGAGACACGGACCTTTGCTTCGATTAACCATCTTATATCATTTGGGATATTATTGAGCATGAGTATTCTTAATCTTTCTACTCGAGCTCGATAAATTCTTTTTATGATATTAAGAGGAAGAAAGGAATAGAATTTTCTGATTTTTAGCAATGCTAAATCCATTGATGAATTGGACCATCGTTGAGGAAGATGGAAGGATTAATGAAGGAGTTATAAAGAAGAGATAAGTATGTGACAAGTTGCAAGGTATGATTAAATAATACCTAAAGACAGAATACGCAATCAGAAGGCAATTAATGCGGCAGAGAGAGGATGTGATATGTCAACAATAATGACAATTGAGACGAAGATAGCATTGAAGTTGATATGCATTTAATGTGAGGCAATCAGATGTGAGATGTTGGCAATCAGATGTGAGATAATGGCAAGTGAGATGTTGCGATGCAGATGCAGTAATAAAGGTAAATGAAGTTACCTGAGAGGTTGGAATTATGATGTGACCAAAAGAGGATGGTCAAGTTATTATATCAGTAATTTCAACGAAATTCTCGACTATAATTAAGTCGGAGAAGTTGAAGTTAGACGATATCAATAGTGATATTGAGTATGAGGTTTCTCGGCAGAGAAACAAGTTGAGTATAGTGAGTTATGAGTATATGATGAAGATGTGACTTGTTTGAGTATACAAGTGACATCGATATTATGGTACAACGTATATAGAGGTTCCGCACCCGAAGGGCCCCGGGTTGTGGGTAAATCGTATACAATGTATCGCATAAGTATTTAGATAAGTATTTAATATCAATCAAGTGTGCATAATGTTTTTCACGTATCGATGTTACGTGTTTACGTGTGTGATTCAGAGTATGAGATTCAGATTCAGTCTGATTTAACTTACGAGGAGCAGCCGATAGCAGTTTTGGACCGGAAGGTTCGTCGGCTCAGGAAGCGAGATATTCCCCTTGTTCGTATTAGATGGAATCGCCACGGAGAGTCAAATGCCACTTGGGAGAGGGAAGCTGATATTAGAGCTCGTTTTTCTGAGTTGCGTTTTGAGGTATGTTTGTTTTTATATTTCCGAGGACGGAAATAGTTTTAAGGGGGGTAGATTGTAATATCCCTCTCAGTTATATCAGTTATTATGAGTTATTGTTCCAAGAAATAAGTGATTTCGAGTCCAAGATAGTGAGTTATTGGACTGAAATTAAGAGTTTTTCAAGGAACAAGACACACGAGTCGTGTGAAGAGGCACACGAGTCGTGTGAAGCCACACGAGTCGTGTGAAGCCACACGAGTCGTGTGGAGAGGCACACGAGTCGTGTGGGATGAAGAAGTGATGAAAGTTAGCCTCGGGATTTTGACACGAGTCGTGTGATGAGCCACACGAGTCGTGTGAGGCTACACGAGTCGTGTGACATAGCTACACGAGTCGTGTGAGATGATGAATGATTAAGAGTAAAAGTGTCGGCAAGCCACACGAGTCGTGTGACAAGGCACACGAGTCGTGTGAGGCCACACGAGTCGTGTGACTGCCCCACACGAGTCGTGTTGCCGACAGTCCAATTGGATTATTGAGAATTCGATTGTGACTTTAACCAAAGGCCATTTTTGATGTTTAAATATGCTTTGGATGGATGAATAAGTAAATCATAAGATATTTTAAAGATTATTTAAGTTTAGAAGTTAAATTTTATATTATGATCATTTAATCACTCTATTTGGATGTTTCTCCAATTTGTGCCTATAAATAGAGGCTTAAACCTTAGAGTTTTTACACCAAAATAATTACTAAAGTCATATGAGTTTGTGAGAGAGAGTGAGAAGGAGTAATCTTTGGAGAAGTAAGGACATTAGAGTGAAGAATCAAGTTTTTAACTTCACCTAGAAGGAGGTAATTTACTTATCTTAATGTTTCATATTTGAGTTCATGCTTTTATGATAAGTTTACATGTTTATGAGTATGTATATCATGATGTAGAAGTTGGAGTTTATAATTGATAAAATGAGTTAAAGATGTTAAAGATCAATTATGTGATATATGTGCTTAATGAAATGAGATGTTGATTTGCATGAGATTTTCATGAAGATATGAATATGCTGGAAAAGTATGATTTAAATGAATAATTCTTGTGTAAAAGAGGAGTACATGAGATCAAGAATTTAGTGATTTGGCATAGTATAACTTAAGTTATGAATTTTTGAAGATGAACATGTAAGATGAAGTTTATGTTCACTATGACTTTAAATTCTCATAACTTGATGAATATGAATGATTAAATTATGAAATTTTGATGACATGTCTATTTAGAAGTTGAGATTATGACTGTTAAATTTCATAATTTAAAGATGAGAAATGAATGAGTTATGAATATGAGATGGCATATATGTGAAGATGAGTATATATATATAAGAATATTCATGAGATGATCAAGATGTTAAAATGAGATTTTTATGATCTATTCTCATATGAGTGATGAGAAAATTGATGAAGTTTGATTTAATATGTTGAGTATACAATTTTATAAAAATTGTATTAAGTATGACATATTAATATTATGATTAAAAGTGATGATTTGGAAGATGATTATAATTGAGTTTATTTCACTTTTGAGTTATTTAAGTGAAAAATGATAAATTAAGAGATGAGATGTATGATGGATTAAGTACTTGATTGAGTTAAAGATCAAGATGAATTTATATATCTTGATGATGATGATGTTTAAATATTTAATCAAGTATAAATGTGAAGTATAGTTATTTTCACATTTGAGTTAAAATATGATAAGTTTAATATCATATTGATGTTTATGAAGACATGATTTATAAGGTTAAGTAATTGAACTTGAAGAAAAGTTAACTTGAGAAAGAGCATGTTGATGAATTTCTATAAGATTGGATGAGTTAAGAATCCTAAAATCTTATTGAGTATATGAGCATAGTACTTAGTATATTTGTTTATATTTGATGTAACTTGCAGATTTCGTTACAGCACAGCACTTATCGATTTACAAATGATTTCAAAGACAAAAAGGTGGGGACCCTGAACGGGTATCACATTGAGTACGATATCGATAGAGATGGGATGAGGAGACCATGAGTTGTCTCGGAGTATATCCTAAGTATTGATTATACGCTTGGGAAGAAGGCCGCTGAGTTGCCTTACGAGTATTTCCTAAGTTCTAATGGAGGCCGTTGAGTTGCCTTGAGAAATATCCATTAGAGTGTGCACATGTACTTAATCAAGAAGAGAAAGAGAAAAGTTTGAGTTTATGTACCAGAATAGATTTCTGGTTACCGATCAGATATCGGTATATGATGATCTTTATCGTTACTCACCCCCATGAGTTTTAGTTTCAGGTAACAGGTTGAAGAGGAGGTGTGAGTGGAGCAGTGTTGGTGTGGATCGTGGATTCAGATGAAGACAAGCTTTGATACGGACATTTAAACCAGTCTGTATAATTAACTACGTTCTAAAAGTATACTTTGATTTATTTATCCGCTACGCAATATGATGATTGAACTTGCATTTTTAAATGAAGTTATGATTTGAAGTTTTTAACATTTAGAGAAGTATGAATATGGTTAAATGCAAGTTTAAAGAAAATCTATTTAATTATGTCTAAAAGAGTTATTAGACAAGAGTTTAAAGATAAATGGATTTTCAAGATGTAAGGTTGAGTAGCATCCCGAACTAGTCGCAAAAGATTTCGAAAGAGATATGAGTATTTTCGAAGTAAAAGTTGCGAAAAATTTACTCTGATAAGCGGGGTGTTACAAATGGTCTTTAGAATTGAGCCACTTGTACGCCTGGATCTCTGCTGGTCATTTCCTTATCCACAGCCAATTTCTTCTCTTCAGACAAAACCCTATCTTTTGTCTTGTCTTTCACCATTTCTTCATTAACCAATTTCATCTCATTGTCCTCGTTCATCTACAATTTCACATCACCCAATTCAGTGCTCAATAATTGTAGAGTCATGACATTTGTCTAACACAATTGTGCACTCAAATGCATAAGGATATATATATATATATATATATATATATGTATATATATTAAAAAAAACTTATTGTTTTCTTATAATTCGATTAGTTTGCTCATTTTGATTATTTAAAAAATAAAACCAACATTGAACTTAAATAAGCAATAGTCTAATTGTAAGAACAGATTATCGAATTGAAGTTTAAAATTTCGAATCGAAATTTTAGTTTGGTCGGTTTTCGTCCTTATTGTGCAATGTGATAGTCACTAATGTGCAATTCATCTAACATACACGTACAACACAAACATCTTGAATAATTTGTCACAAATCAAACTAACATCGAACTTAAATAATCGGTTTATTCGACCGATTAAATGGATTACATTAAATAATCAAGATAAATTATTATGTATATTATAAAATACATTTAGTATTTTAATATTTATGTTTAATATGTTATAATATTTATGGTTGAAAAATATATAATATACAAATTATCGAAATTCGAAAAGTGCAATCCGACATGTAATAATGTGCAATTCGTCTATCATTATTGTGCAATCCATCGATCGAGTATTTTTTAAGTGTATTTCAAAAATCATTATTTTGCATTTATCAAAAATTTTTATATAATAAAAAAATATTTAGTGTTTATATTTTTTATTTAAACTTTTATAACAAAAAAATATTAAAATCGAAAAAGTGCAATCCGACATACAATAATGTGCAATTCGTCTATCATTATTGTGCAATAAATTGATCTGAGTATTCCTTATGTGTATTCCAAATTTATAAACTTTAATGGTGTGTAATTCAATTATCATTATTTTGCATAAACCAATTTTTTATATAATAAAATATATTTATTATTTATTTAATATTTTATATTATGGTTTGTTCATAAGAAATAATACATAATTAGAATCTATAAATATTATGTTTAATTACAAATTTAACGCATGAACCAAATTGTACTATAGGTAAATATTGTAAAATTGCAACTAGGTCCCTAAAATCTATCTAATTTTCAACAATAGTTCAGCCCCAAAATTGAAGCTCCTGGTGAATTTTCAGAAATCAACCGCCGCCCCAAAATTGAAGCTCCTGGTGAATTTTAAGAATTCAACTGCCGACCGCCGCGTGTCTACGGCAGCCGCTGGGGGTTTGCCGCGGGTCCAGACATCGGCTGCGTCAAGAGTAAGTCGGAGTGCCGAGGAAGACGATGTACCCGTCTTCGATCGTCGGGCTCCCAGGTCTTCGATTTCTGTGCGGCGGAGTGGCAGGAGGCGGAGGACGATTCTTTGTTCTGCCACGCCATGGGTGGAGCTGGACGTGCTCGCGCCCCGTTTACGTCCGACCACCGTGACTGAAGTGTTCGTCGCCTGATGTCGATTCTCGTCGTCGATTCTACTAATGATGAAGATGGATACCTTCGTCGGGATGAGATGTACGCAATAGACGAGACAACGGCGAAGCTGGTGCCGTCTCCGCCGCTACTGGTTGTCTCTACGAGTCCCTTAGGCGATCGAGGATGTTGCCGGCGGAGCTTGACTGCTCCGGTGGTCGACGACCTGCAAGTCCAGTTCATGTCGCCATAGAAGACGCCGATGTGCAGATTTCGGTGAGATATGAGAGGATGGTGACCTGAGGTGGAACCGATTTTTGGTTGCAGAGGTTGTGTGTGTGTGTGTGTGTGTGTGACAGAGAGAGAGAGAGAGAGTGGGGGGTGGGGGAAGAGAGAGAGTGAAATTGATTGAGAGAGGGTGTTAACGTGAATAGTGGTGTTTGGTGGGAATGGGTCCACTAGTTTTGGGTTGGTGAGAAATGTCCACATTGCCCTTAATTTGTGTAACATTGTTGCTTATTTTTTACCGTTGGATGATCCCATGCGATGGCTATGATGCATTCTTATTTCTTTCATTGAACACCATTCTCACCGGAGCGCGACCCTATATATATATATATATATATATATATATCAAATTGTTATATAACATTTCATTTTGACAATTATTACAACAAATTATTGATATAACATTTCATTTTATTTTTGACAATTATTACTACAAATTAATATAAATCCACTAAAAATACATTTTATTTCAAAGTGAGTCAATCTCAAAGACTTAACAAACTGATTTTTAACTCTATCACATTTAATTATATTTAATTTCAATTCAGAATACATATATTACATAAGTTTAGTATGAAAACAGAAGGAAATGTAGCTCAATGGAATTATTAAATGACATTAAGCGGGAAATTTGGGGATCGAAACCCCGCATCTCCATTTTTTTTTTTTTTATTTTGTAATTTACAAATTAATGTAGTAATTTTTTTTTTATTTTAAAACTGAAATATATTGAACGTGTAAGTCGATACCAGTATTGTTATATTTGATCAAATTGTTCACATAGTGATCGTATTCCATTTTTTTTCTATTTATTTTTTTTCAGATTTTTAACTTTGTTTGTTTAATTTTATTTGTAATACCTATCTACAAGTATGCCAAATGATCTAAATGTAAGTATCATAGATATGTATGGTAGTTGTAAAATTTCAATTATTTAAAATCACATGCCCGGATTGACATTCCACATCTTAAATATGTTTATAAGTATATATATATATATATATATATATATATATATATATATATATATATATATATATATATATATATATATATATATATATATATATATATATATATATATATATATATATATATATATATATATATATATATATATATATATATATATATATATATATATATATATATATATATATATATATATATATATATATATATATATATATATATATATATATATATATATATATATATATATATATATATATATATATATATATATATATATATATATATATATATATATATATATATATATATATATATATATATATATATATATATATATATATATATATATATATATATATATATATATATATATATATATATATATATATATATATATATATATATATATATATATATATATATATATATATATATATATATATATATATATATATATATATATATATATATATATATATATATATATATATATATATATATATATATATATATATATATATATATATATATATATATATATATATATATATATATATATATATATATATATATATATATATATATATATATATATATATATATATATATATATATATATATATATATATATATATATATATATATATATATATATATATATATATATATATATATATATATATATATATATATATATATATATATATATATATATATATATATATATATATATATATATATATATATATATATATATATATATATATATATATATATATATATATATATATATATATATATATATATATATATATATATATATATATATATATATATATATATATATATATATATATATATATATATATATATATATATATATATATATATATATATATATATATATATATATATATATATATATATATATATATATATATATATATATATATATATATATATATATATATATATATATATATATATATATATATATATATATATATATATATATATATATATATATATATATATATATATATATATATATATATATATATATATATATATATATATATATATATATATATATATATATATATATATATATATATATATATATATATATATATATATATATATATATATATATATATATATATATATATATATATATATATATATATATATATATATATATATATATATATATATATATATATATATATATATATATATATATATATATATATATATATATATATATATATATATATATATATATATATATATATATATATATATATATATATATATATATATATATATATATATATATATATATATATATATATATATATATATATATATATATATATATATATATATATATATATATATATATATATATATATATATATATATATATATATATATATATATATATATATATATATATATATATATATATATATATATATATATATATATATATATATATATATATATATATATATATATATATATATATATATATATATATATATATATATATATATATATATATATATATATATATATATATATATATATATATATATATATATATATATATATATATATATATATATATATATATATATATATATATATATATATATATATATATATATATATATATATATATATATATATATATATATATATATATATATATATATATATATATATATATATATATATATATATATATATATATATATATATATATATATATATATATATATATATATATATATATATATATATATATATATATATATATATATATATATATATATATATATATATATATATATATATATATATATATATATATATATATATATATATATATATATATATATATATATATATATATATATATATATATATATATATATATATATATATATATATATATATATATATATATATATATATACATATATGTATATATATTAAAAAAACTTATTGTTTTCTTATAATTCGATTAGTTTGCTCATTTTGAGTATTTAAAAAATAAAACCAACATTGAACTTAAATAAGCAATAGTCTAATTGTAAGAACAGATTATCAAATTGAAGTTTAAAATTTCGAATCGAAATTTTAGTTAGGTCGGTTTCCGTCCTTATTGTGCAATGTGATAGTCACTAATGTGCAATTCGTCTAACAATATCATACACGTACAACACAAACATCTTGAATAATTTGTCACAAATCAAACTAACATCGAACTTAAATAATCGGTTTATTCGACCGATTAAATGGATTACATCAAATAATCAGAATAAATTATTATGTATATTATAAAATACATTTAGTATTTTAATATTTATGTTTATTATGAAAATAGAATAAATGGATTACATTAAATAATCAGAATAAAAAAGTTTACTATGAAAATAAAAGGAGATGTAGCTCAACGGAATTACTAAGTGACATTGAGCTGGAAAATTGGGGATCGAAACCCCACATCTCCAATTTATTTTATTTTTTTGTAATTTACCAATTAATATAGTTATTTTTTTCGTTATTTTAAAACTAAAATATATTGAATGTGTAAGTCAATTCGAATATCGTTATATTTTCTGGAATTGTTCACATAATGATCGTATTCCCTTTTTTTTTCTATTTATTACTTTTTCCAGATTTTTAACTTTTTTATTTAATTTTATTTGTAATACTTATTTACAAGTATGCCAATTGATCTAATTATAAGTATCACAGATATGTAGGTTAATTGTAAATTATAAATTATTAAAAATCACATGCGCGGATTGACATTCCACATCCTATATATACATATATATATATATATATATATATCAAATTTTTATATAACATTTCATTTCATTTTTGACAATTATTACTACAAATTAATATAAATCCACTAAAAATACATTTTAGTGAAAAGTAAGTCAATCTTGAATACTTAACAATATGAATTTTTTAAAATCTATCACATTTAATTATATTTAATTTCTATTCTGAATACATATATTAAAAAAGTTTAGTATGAAAAGAGAAGGAGCTGTAGCTCAATGGAATTATTAATTGAGATTGAGTAGGACATTTGGGGATCAAAACCCCGCATCTCCAATTTTTTATATTTTTTTTGTAATTTAGAAATTAATATAGTTATTTTTTTCGTTAGTTTAAAAGTAAAATATATTGAATGTACAAGTCAATTCCAATATGGTTATATTTTATGGCATTGTTCACATAGTGATCGTATTCAAATTTTTCTATTTATTACTTTTTAAAGATTTTTAACTTTTCCTATTTAATTTTATTTGTAATACTTATTTACAAGTATGCC
This sequence comes from Striga asiatica, assembly GCA_008636005.1. Lineage (NCBI taxonomy): Eukaryota > Viridiplantae > Streptophyta > Magnoliopsida > Lamiales > Orobanchaceae > Striga > Striga asiatica. The sequence continues at coordinate 1,033,792 of BKCP01004113.1, forward strand.
AAATGATCTAAATATAAGTATCAAAGATATGTCGGTTAATTCTAAAACATAAATTATTTAAAAATACATGTGTGGATTGACATTCTACATCCTAAATATATATAAATATATATATATCAAATTTTTATATAACATTTCATTTTATTTTTGACAATTATTACTACACATTAATATAAATCCACTAAAAATACATTTTTGTGCAAAGTAAGCCAATCTCGAAGACTTAACAAAATGATTTTTTTAACTCTGTCACATTTATTTATATTTAATTTCTATTCATAATACATATAATAAAAAATTTTATTGTGAAAATAGAAGGAGATGTAGCTCAACGGAATTGCTAAATGACATTGAGCGGGACATTTGGGGATCGAAACCCCACATCTCCAATTTATTTTATTTTTTTGTAATTTACCAATTAATATATTTATTTTTTTCGTTATTTTAAAACTAAAATATATTGAATGTGTAAGTCAATTCGAATATCGTTATATTTTCTGGAATTGTTCACATAATGATCGTATTCCCTTTATTTTTTCTACTTATTACTTTTTCCAGATTTTTAACTTTTTTATTTAATTTTATTTGTAATACTTATTTACAAGTGTGCCAATTGATCTAATTATAAGTATCATAGATATGTAGGTTAATTGTAAATTATAAATTATTAAAAATCACATGCGTGGATTGACATTCCACATCCTAAATATATATATATATATATGTATATATATGAAATTTTTATATAACGTTTCATTTCATTTTTGACAATTATTACAACAAATTAATATAAATCCACTAAAAATACATATTAGTGAAAAGTAAGTCAATCTTGAATACTTAACAATATGAATTTTTTAAAATCTATCACATTTAATTATATTTAATTTCTATTCTGAATACATATATTTAAAAAGTTTAGTATGAAAGGAGAAGGAGCTGTAGTTCAATGGAATTATTAATTGAGATTGAGCAGGACATTTGGGGATTGAAACCCCGCATCTCCAAATTTTTATATTTTTTTTTGTAATTTACAAATTAATATAGTTATTTTTTTCGTTATTTTAAAACTAAAATATATTGAATGTACAAGTCAATTCCAATATGGTTATATTTTATGGCATTGTTCATATAGTGATCGTATTCAAATTTTTCTATTTATTACTTTTTAAAGATTTTTAACCTTTCTTATTTAATTTTATTTGTAATACTTATTACAAGTATGCCAAATGATCTAAATATAAGTATCAAAGATATGTCGGTTAATTCTAAAACATAAATTATTTAAAATCACATGCGTGGATTGACATTCTACATCCTAAATATATATAAATATATATATCAAATTTTTATATAACATTTCATTTTATTTTTGACAATTATTACTACAAATTAATATAAATCCACTAAAAATACATTTT
>BKCP01004224.1:0-16621 GCA_008636005.1 Striga asiatica
GGTACCGTAATTACTTCGTTTGTTGCGTTCACACTTAAAGAGTTGGTTAATTACGGTACCGCCCCTAGTGTGAACACTCGCAGTATATAAACAACCTCGTCCTGCTTGAATTGGTTTACGGTAACCAACTCTTTAAGTGTGAACGCAACAAACCAAGTAATTACGGTACCGCCCCTAGTGTGAACACTCGCAGTATAACTTCAATTGCGCAGGACGAGGTTGAAGTTCGAGCGGCTGGGCCTGGATGCCATTCGAACCCTTCCTCCCTTTTGCTCTTTCTGAGCCCGAGGGAGGCCAACCGTGTCCGGAATTGGCTAGTGGTGTTAGGCAGTTTCGGGATGGTGATGGACTTAGCTAGTGGTGTTAGCTGGTTGGGGTTCGATTGTGGTTTCTAGCGGTTGGAGAGCGGGTCGGCTTTATTGGTCTGTTTTGAGGCTCGGGTCTTCGTCTTTGCTAGGCAATAGGCAGTGGCGGGTGGAGTTCCTGTGTTTTGGATCTTTCCTTGTAGTCGTCCTTGTCTGTCGTACAATCTCGGACGTTTCTGCTAAAGGAGGGCTGTGTTTTTGTTCGTAGCTGTTTTGTTTATTTTGTCGTTTATTTTTGTGATGTTTGTGTCTGTGTTTGTGCTTGTTTCTTGTGTTCTAGGTTTGGGCCGTTGGCCCCTGTATGCCCCTATGAGCCCGAGCGTCACCTTATTATCCTGTTGGGATCAGACGCTTGGGTATTATCCTGGTGGGATCTTTTTAGTTGTTTTAGTTTTTTGTTTGTGTTAGTTTTTTAGTGTAGTTGCGAGTTTGTCATTCTAGCGTTGCTAGACGGTTCTAGGCGATCTTCGGATTAGCCTCCCAGTTTTATAGCCTCTGGTTGTATTATTCAGCTTTTGGCTGCTTTCTTTTCGCACTTTGTGCGATTTTTATTAATATAGTACCTCTATCGTTTCGGAAAAAAAAAAATATGAATGTTACGCAAAATCAAATTGCGTAAACCAAACCAACCACATGCAGAGTACGTGAATGATAAATCATAACGCGTGAACGAATAAACTCAAATTAAGAATGAATAAACTCAACCTCAGACATGTGAATCAATGATTTCGTCAACTCAAATTTACGTCAACACCCATCAAAACAAAATTTACCAACCAAAATAACGATTCCAATAAACAAAAAATATAAAAAAAAAATAATCATGTCTCTAACTTAATTAACTTAAAAATTTATTTTATTTTGAATTATTTACATGTTTACTTGAAAGTTCTTTCTAAACAAATATATGACTTAAAATAATATGGTAGAAGGAAAAATTCAAAAAAGTAATTCCACAATTATAGGTGTTCACAATGGATATCAACCATAATAAGTGACAATTTAATCTTGGAGTTTTGGAGATTAAGGTGGTGTGGAGTAACGGTTTTTTATGATAAATAAGGAAATCAATGAGATTAAAGGCAATCGTATATAGACAGAAATATGAAACCAAAATAAGACATTGCACAAGTGATTTGTCGATTATGTATGGATCGACAAAGGAAAAAATGTATATATTTTGCTTTTGTTGTTGTTGTTGTTGTTGTGTTGTGTGTTCTTTATGGACCTTAGGAGCCGAATTTATACACAGAAAAAGTATATTATCGTCATGACTTAAGGGTCAGCTAAGGGCGCAAGGAACTGAAAAGCGTCCCAGTGCAAAATCTCGACTTTTGATGATGGCACCAGTTGGGCGGTTGCCTTATCTTTGTCGAATCTTGTTCATATTGCAGAGAGATCGACAATATTCGGGGGGAAGGGAGGAAGGAATAGAAGCAGATCGGCGCCCGAGTGTGGATATAGAACGACATGGCTTTAATAGTACGACTTCTTTGGCGTTCCCGCGGTCTTTAATTATCGTTTTTATATAAGCCAAATTGTTAGTATTTTTGGGTTTACCGAGCCGACCCAGGACGTAGGTGACTTTTACGTATAACAAGGAGGCCCCCAGGTTTTTAGGTGTGTGAGGGATCGACCGATGCACCAGGAAAGTTGTTTGCAGGCTTGGTATCTGCATGCCATTATCTTTATGTGATTGTCAATTCATTTGAAAGGACGACGTTAGTTAAATTGGCAGGAGATAGGTCGTGACAAGACGTCTTTTCGGTATAAACATTAAATGAGGAGAGAGAATATCCCCTTAGAGAGATGTGTCTTTTCAGACATGTATGTAACCTTTGGACTTCGTGCCTTAATACAACGAGATGTAATGATTAGAAAATTTGAGGTCAAAGGATTTTCTCGGGATTCAAGATTCCTGTACTTTGATTCAGTATTTTGAATTCAAATTTTTTTGGGTTTCGTCTTCACAAATTTGGGGTTTTATCGTTTGGTGGGACTGTATACCTTCGCGATTTCTTGAGTACGTATTTTTCTAAACCTTTTCCCTTCTATGTTCCTTCAATAAACATGTCAGATAGTAGTGATTACGACATAGATTTGGTAAATGTGTCATTGACAGGTGACCGAGCAGGTTAGGTGAGGGAGATGATCTTTGACATATGAGATGTTCGAGAGATGCAATTGCAGATTCAAGAGGATATAGCAGGCCCGACGCTTGATGGGTATTGAAGGCGACCGTCGGCAAACAAGCCATCTTGGTGAAATAGGCATTTGCAAAATTGCAAGCTTACTGAAAGACCCTGACATAATGAAATTGAAGAAAAAATACGAGATTTTGGGATCGATAAAGATGTCTGCGCCATACGAGAACAAGTAGGAACACTCTCTGCCGTTAGGGTATGTCGTCGTGCATCAGAAATCCATGGTGTTGGGGCTGAGGTTTTCTCTCCCCAATGTTATCTCAGAATATTTATGAGAATGAGGGATCGACGTGACCCATGTACATCCAAACACCATTTATCGTTTGTGCTTCTTGATCGTCATGTTCAAGAAAGAAGTTTGGCTGGCACCAACAATAGAGGCACTGGACTCTCGTGATGATAAGGACGCCAATATGGTAAAGGATATACCTGAATCTCGTCACAAGTGGAAACAACAATGGTTATGGGTGTCGGGAGACTGGAAAACTCGTCGTTCGACAACTTTTTATTTGTACGGACCGCCCTTGTAGAAAAAATGCGTGAGTTTTTTCGCCAATCTTTTCATGTAATTTAGGGGTCATCTAACCGTGTTTAACATTCTGTTTGAGGGTATTCGATTTTTTATGGACGCATCATGCTTGATTGTTTCAAGTGTCGGGATCAGAGAGGATTGGAGTTGTCTCGGTCATTTTGTTTACAGATCCGCAATCAACATTTAGATGCTACTCAATTGCTTCGTCGTCGAACGTTCAATCTTTCAAGGAGTCTTTATAGATACTTGATAAGGCCATCTTAGAGAATGAGATATCGTTTTTTAAGAAATCGCCATAAATAGTCATGGGATTTAATTCTGGTCCCTTTATAATATAGCAAAAATACAACAATCATGCTAGAAACATGTGATTATAATGAAATGCCCTAGAAAATTCATAGAATAACTTTATTCAAGTGGAATACATGAACATAAGTAAATATGCATGTCTACATATGTCCATTGATAACTTAACATATCTTTTTTGAAAAAATATATAGGGCCTTGGGCCGAGGGTTCACGTCAAAACTCAATTTTAATTGGCCTTAGCCTCCTTTGCATTTGTAAGTGTTGGTTGTCAGCTCTTCTTGCCCGATGTTTCTTTCGTAGGTTGGCACTTTGCCAATTTTTCTTTTGAAGAATTTTGCACAGATCAAGCTCTATTCTTGTTGATCTGGCGATCTTCGTTAATGACAAGGGCAACTTGTGTCCTCGGCTGACCTTGATGGTTGATCTCAACCCAAGGGTTGGGGTTACTCCTCGCTTTCAGTTCGTGCGTCTGGATACGGAAGGAATTTGTTGTGTTTCCTTGTAATTTTATATTTTTTGTATTTTCTGTATTTTCCTGTAACTTGCGAGAAGAAAACTTGGGGAAGGAAATAGATTAAAAAACGTGTAAAGAGAAAGAAAGAAAATAGGAGGAGAGAGAAGAATTAGTTGGAAAAGTGGTAATTCATTTCTTGTCATTTTCTTCCACGTGAAACCTATTAATAGTAATGATAATGGGCCAATTTAACACCTTACACAAGAGGCCCAATAAAACATTAAACTCTCCCTCTAACAATAATGAATAAAGCCCAAACATAACTCTCTTACATACCCGAATTAAACCCAAATACCCAAAATACAAAACAATTGAAATAACACTAATCTGTGAAATCAACGAGTCTTTTCCTGTAACCCCTCATCTCCAAAAATTGCACCTTTTCTCTTATCTTCAATCTCCCCGTCATCTTGCCCTATTTATTTGCCAACCCTAATCAGATCCACAACAATACCCCCGTCGGAGCTTGGACCTTGCCCCCAAGGGCCGAAATTCGGGAACTTCCGGCGAAGATAAGTGTCATCCTCCCAAGTTGACTTCGAAGGATCAGCGTGAAGCCACTGCACCAACGATTGCGAGACGCCTAATCCCTTCCAGTGGACTATGCGAGTCTCGAGGACGCGTAAAGGCTCAATCTTGAAGTGACCGTCCTCGTCAATCGAAGGCAGCTCCGTTGAAGGTAAGCATTTCAAATCCACCTTTCCTTTCAAAAGTGAAACATGGAAAACTGGATGCACTTTGGAATCAGGGGGTAACTCCAATTTCTAGGCCACTGGGCCGATTTTTTTCCAAAATTTTGAAAGTCCTGAAATAACGAGATGATAATTTGAGATTTTTCCGTAGGGAAATGGAATTTTGCTTAAAAGGCTGCAATTTAGGAAAAACCTCATCACCCACTGCAAAATTTCTCTCTTGTCTGTGTTGGTCTGCATATAATTTCATTTTGTGTTGTGACCTTGAGACTGGTATGATAGTTTGTGTTGTACCAGAATTCGGCCAGACTTAGCCACTTGAGCCATTGTTTAGGGTTGGCATGAACCATGCAACAAAGGTAGGTCTCGAGACATTGATTAACTCTCTCAGTTTGACCATCTGACTGAGGGTGGTAGGCAGATGTCATGTCCAAACTCACTCCCATTAGCTTAAAGAACTCTTTCAAAAAATGACTAGTAAATATTTTATCTCTGTCAGTCACAATGCTAGTTGGCTGATCATGTAGCTTATAAACTGTATCTAAGAAAATCCTGGCCACATCTTGTGCTGTAAAAGGATGTGATAAGGGTAAGAAATGGGCATATTTAGAAAATCTGCCCACAACTACCAAGATCACATTTTTTCCCATGGACTTGGGTAGGCCCTCTATGAAATCCATGGAAAGGTGTGTCCAGGCTTGGTTAGGAATAGGTAAGGGCTGCAACAACCCTGGGTAAGCATCAGCCTCTGGTTTGTTCTTTTTGCAAACATCACAAGATTTAACCCAAGCTATGACATTTTTCTTTAGTAGTGGCCAGAAAAAGCTCCCTTTAATCCTCATGTATGTACCATTGACACCAGAATGTCCTCCATATGAGGAGTTGTGCATTGCCCTGAGAATATTTTCCCTTAGTAGCACATCAGTCCCCACCACTCATCTTCCTTTAAATCTGATGAGTCCACCATAAACTGTATAGTCAGGGTAGGCATTGTCAGCTTGCATAGGATTGAAGCACCCTTTGGCAAAAAGGGTCTTGGCCATAACTGTCTATGACTTACTGCAGCCATAATGGCTTGACTGTAGTAATAGCTAGACAATCAGCCTCAGGATTATCCCTTCTAGAAAGAGCATCAGCCACCTTATTTTCACTTCCCTTTTTGTACATTATCTCATAATCCACTTCTGCAGCATAATGTTCATTGATTTTTGGTCAAGGAGGTATTTAAGAGCCTGCTGATCAGTTTTAATAATGAATTTGTGGCGTAGCAAATACCCCCTCAATTTCTGTACTGCCATGAGAACTGCTAGGAATTCTCTTTCATATATAGAAAGAGCTTGGTTCTTCTGACACAAACCCTTGCTCATGAATGCAATGGGTCTTCCTTGTTGCATCAACACTGCCCCCACTCTAGTGCCACAAGCATCAGTTTCCAAAATAAGAGGTTGGGTGAAATCTGGCATGGCCAGTACAGGAGCTGTAGTTAGGGCCTCTTTGAGTTGTAGGAAAGCCTTTTCTGCCTCATCATTCCAAGCAAATTTGTTTCCCCTAAGGACATTTGTCATTGGCTTGCAAATGATATCCTAACCCTTAATAAATCTCATGTAGTAACCTGTCAAACCCAGAAAACCCCTCAACTATTTAAAACTCCTTGGGGTAGGCCAATCCACCATACATGTAATCTTCTTAGGATCTGTAGCCACTCCCTTGTGGGAAATTATGTGCCCTAGGTATTCCACTTCAGTTTTTCCGAATTGGGACTTAGACATTTTTGCATATAAGTGGTTGTCCCTTAACACTTGCAGGACTGCTTCCAAATGCTTCAAATGATCTTGCCAATTAGAACTGTATATCAGGATATCATCAAAGAAAACAAGAACAAATTTCCTTAAATATGGCCTGAAAACTTGGTTCATTAGTGATTGAAAGGTGGCCGGAGCATTGCACAAACCAAAGGGCATCACTAAAAACTCATAGTGACCATTGTGAGTGGTGAAAGCTATGAGTTGCCTGTGAGCTGGTTTCATTAAAATCTGAAAATACCCAGACCTGAGGTCTATTTTTGAGAAATACCTTGCACCATGCATTTCATCAAGAAGTTCATCAATGATAGGGATTGGATAATCCTGTTCATTCAAATATCTATAATCAACACACATTCTCCAAGTGTTGTTCTTCTTTTTAACCAAAATAACTAGTAAGACAAAAGGACTTTTAGAGTGCTGTATAATTCCAGCATCTAGCATCTCCTGTACTAGCCTTTCAATCTCATCTTTCTGAGCATGAGAGGTTCTATATGGGAATTGGTGTTTTGGCAAACTCCCTGGTTTTAAAATTATTTGGTGCTCAATTCCTCTCTCTAGTGGAAACCCTTTGGGTTCTTGAAAAATATCCTGAAAATGATTAATTAGGTTTTGCAATTTTGAATTCACCTTAGGATTGTCATCCTCATTGGTTAAGAGGAAGATTTCTTCAATTTGACTGCATTCATGGTCTACCAACTTATATAGGGCATCACCTGAAATAAAATTGCACCCCATGTTTGAGGTCATAGCCTGCAGCTTGATCTTCTTTCCATGCATTGTCACTGTAACTGTCATCTTGTCATAATCTAATTCTATTAGAGTGCAAGATTTTAGCCAATCACCCCCAAGGATGAGGTCACAACCCTAATTTTTCAACACCCGCGTGGAATATTTGAATTTGAGGCCTTGCATTCCCCACTAAAAACCTTCCACATTTTTTGTACTCATCATTCTCTGCCCATTTGCTACCCTGACCACAACAGGCTTTCGTGTTTGTAGTAGACACCCCAGCCTATGTGCACTAGACTCTTGAATGAAACTTAAAGTGCTCCCAGAGTCAATAAGGATGTGAAGTCTGTGACCTTCACAATCTCCAAACAGCCTCATTGTAGTTAGGCCCTGTTCCCCAGATAAAGCATTGAGTGACATTTGAATCTCCTCCATATCTGCAGTGTTAGGTAATTCCTCAATAAGCTCATCAATCCCTACACATGAGAGTTCTTCCTCATCAGTCATTATCATGAATGTGACTCTGTTTTTGCACCTATGTCCTACCACATAAGGCTCATCACAATTATAGCACAACCTCTTTTCCCTCCTTGCTGCCATTTCCTGGATTGTTAGCATCTTAATGGGTGGTTTATAGGCATTGTGGAAGTTTGGAACTCTGGTTGCTTTTCCCTCAATCTTCTTATGAGCTGTGTATTGATTGAAAAACTTGTTTAGCACTTTAATTTTCTTGACAAGGGCCTCCACAGTACACAATTGTTTCCTTCCCAATTCAATTGTTTGCTGCAAAGTTTTAGGTTCAAACATGTTGACAAAAGCTTGGGACTCTTCACTTAAACCACTCAGGAAACTGGCAATAAAATACTCTTTAGAAAATTCTCCCCTGTTAAATAGTGACATACATGACCTCAGTTCTTCAAACTTCTCAACATAATCCTCATAGGAACCAGTGTGTTTTAATTTATTAAACTCCCCTATGATTTTGGATTCCCTGATTTCCTCAAATCTAGAAGATACAACTTCTAGGAATTGTGCCCATGAGCATTCTGCATATTTAGTACAAAAATTCTGGTACCATTGGGCAGCTTTTCCTTCAAAATGCATAGATGCCAACACTATTTTCTGTGAATCTGGAATATTAGGTATGATCTGAAAATACCTATGACATTTGAGAATCCAATTCCTAATCAAACCTGGGAAAGTCCAATTTGGGCATAGGGTTGATAAACTGAGCTTGCTGTGAGGGATTCTTCAGTTGCAGAGGTGTTTTAGTGAATTGTTGTTGTTTGAAACTTGACCCAGGTTTTGTTGATTGTTGAAAAGGGCCCATGATTGAATCCACCCCACTGCTATCTTTTCCTTTGCTCATGTTCAACAATTGTAACTGAATTGTTGCCAAAACATTGGCCATGTTGTCGTACTTGCTGTCTAAATTACCCAGTTTCTCTTGTAGCTATGAGCTAATTCCCACCATTTTGTTCTGCAAATCAGATCCTAGCCCAGCCATTTGCTCTTGTAATTTCATTTCAGCTGCTTCCCTTTTCATAGTCTCTGTGAAAATATTTTGGTCTAACTTCTTTTGAAGTTCTTGCAGATCTTTCAAGCGAGTATTCTCAGCCATTCCGAGGATCGAAAAGCTCTGAGATACCAATTGTTGTGTTTCCTTGTAATTTTATATTTTTTGTATTTTCTGTATTTTCCTGTAACATGCGAGAAGAAAACTTGGGGAAGGAGATAGAGTAAAAAACGTGTAAAGAGAAAGAAAGAAAATAGGAGGAGAGAGAAGAATTAGTTGGAAAAGTGATAATTCATTTCTTGTCATTTTCTTCCACGTGAAACCTATTAATAGTAATGATAATGGGCCAATTTAACACCTTACACAAGAAGCCCAATAAAACATTAAACTATCCCTCTAACAATAACGAATAAAGCCTAAACATAACTCTCTTACATACCCGGATTAAACCCAAATACCCAAAATACAAAACAATTGAAATAACACTAATCTGTGAAGTCAACGAGTCTTTTCCTGTAACCCTTCATCTCCAAAAATCGTACCTTTCTTCTTGTCTTCAATCTCCCCGTCATCTTGCCCTATTTCTTTGCCAACCCTAATTAGATCCACAACAGAATTTCTCTGTTGGGATACTTCAAGGGCTTCGATTAGTTTGGGATATAGAATGATAATGTCACTCCATTCTGATTTTATTCCTTCTGCATACCAAACACATCAATGAAAAGACTTGTTTCATCCCTTTCTCATATTCATTCCATTCTTCAAATCATTCCATTCCAATCAAATATTATTCCATTATACCAATCATGCCATTAAGTTTCATATTTGGAATTAACCTTTTTTGTGAACTCAAAAGCGTAGTACCACATAGAATTTTGGCTCATTTACATCTGTACAGTGGGAATGACACATTTGCAAACTTATTTGCGTATATACTGTCTTGTCCCTATTTAATTAGATAAATACTAGATAATTAAATGGTGGATTAAAAATAATTTGTTCTGACATTTCGTATATGATGGGAACTTATTTTGGAAATTGTCTGTATGATAAATGTTATGTAAATAATGCATGTTACTCCCTCACTGAGATCTCCTCTGCCATCACCGCTGCCGAGTCCTGCACATCTTTCATCGGGCGTCACCTGCTCCCACACCATTGGTCGCTTCTCTGTCCTCTCCCTTGGCATCGGCCTCTCCGGGTCCTCCGGCCTCGCCGACACCCTCTCTGGGTCTTTTAACGGGACTCTGAGGGCGGAGATTTCGAAAACCCGAGTGAATGCGGATTCGTCTATGGACACGATGTTCTCACCGACTGGAATTTTGACAGCTCGAAGGGATTAAGGGCGTGGCTTTCTCGGTGGGAGGGGTCGTACGAGGTGGTTGAGAAAGATAAAGGGACAGCGGTGTTGGAGGCGACGAAATAGATGACTGGGTAGAGGAAAAATCTGGCGACAGCGGTGCGCGATGGATGGTAAAAGGTGAAGATGGGAAGATGCCAAATTTGAAAATTGTGTATAGATTGTAAATATTTACACTTTATAAACCAAGTATAAACATGCATTCACCAGCGTAAGACTTATTTTTTATTTTATATTTCCATAAGTCCACTTCTAAGATTCTAACAACTATCAAATAAAATATCTTTGTTTTTTTTTTGTTTTCACTCTTCTTCTACTTATAAGAAAACATGAAACTGTATATATCGAATTTTGGTTGAGCAAAAAATAACTATAATCTAGTATGTATAATTTTCTTACATTCTGAAGAGCACATTAAAGCGTTTTATATATCAATGTTGTATAGATCGTTGGTATAAAATTAATTAGAAAATATATATAAACAAAATTCAAATATCACAATTGTGGTTAGATGAATGTAATGTAAATAAAAACGCAACATATATTGAAAATACACTGACTATAAACGCAACATGTATTTGACGGATGAGTATTTGACGATATAATGATTATAACACACCATATATTTCTTGAGAAAAGTATTCTTCTCTAGAGTCCATCCTACAATCATTTACTATTAAAAATAATTATGTTATTAAAAATAATAATCTTATGCATTCATGAATGGTTGTTTAATTATGACATTGGTTATGTACACAAGGATTTCAAAATTTGAAAATGGCTTGTTGTTTGTTTGGTTTAGGCTTATTTTATTTGCATCTCCACATTTATGATTTTGGTTTAGGCTTTGTGACCCTAGTAAATGATTATATCACTATCCAGCAGGATTACCTAATCAGGTAATTTCATTAACCTTGTTCAAGAAAATTAATACACACACACACATAACACTATTAAAAAAATTAAATTATAAAATACAATCAGAAAATATAAATAGAAACTATTTTTCCAATCCTCTATAAACAGGCTATTGGGCCGTCTACTCACGCGCCTCCATGGCCGTGTGCCTCCATAAGTCCATATTACCCGTATAACAAACAATTTGGTGGTGGTTCCACCGTCATTAAAACCTCTCTACCACCATAGCTCACTCTTTCATGCTCTCCCATCTCTCTCTCTAAAACCTCGCCTTTACTTTTTTTCCTTTCTTTTGCTTTCCCAAGATCCGTTTCTCGTACTACTCCACGTTTCATCCATTTGTCAACCTTTTTTTTTTCGGAAGTTTTGTCTAGATCCCAGCCGCACTTCGTGGATCTACAAATTGTTCGCTGGATTTTCCGGCATTGCTGTTTCTTGAGCTGTGATTTGGTGCTTTGTATGCTCAATACTGCCTGTAGTTGATATAGGAACTTTGCAGCTCTGCGGAGAAGTGAATGGGTGCTTATGTGGACGGGAAGAGCTTCGCCGGAACCCTAGACTGCCACTGCGAGCTCCCAGCTGTGGTGTTAGGGTGTGAGGGAAAATGTATGTGAATTGCATTCTGGAGAGAGAAGATGCTCATTTTTCTTCTTCCTCTGCTCGCTCTATTTCCTACTAATTTCGGTAATTCCTGCTCCTCCTTCCTTTTCTCCCAACAATGTCAATGGAATCTGTTTTTTACCTTTTTGTTACCTTTTGACTTAGGTAGCCCACAACTGCTTTTTTCCTTTACTGGTTATTGAATTGACCTTTTTTTCTCAAGTGGGCGGCTTGAAAATTGTTAGTTTAAGGTAAAATGTTGGATGTGAAATGATGAGCTGCTTAATGTGACGTTTGTTACTCAAACCCTTCATGGAGTGTGCCAACTTTCAGCTAACCGGATCATGAAATTATGCATTGCATGAAGGGAGAGAATTTCAGCATCTATGTATCTATAATTCTATATATTAACTTTTAGATGATGAGATGAGACCCTTATAAAGTGTACACGATTTCCTTTCTGATGGCCTCTTATGGAAAATATTGATGGCTTCTTAACATGTGGTGAATTTATGGCTCGAATGTGTAACAATCCCTTTCAATCTCCAATGCAATTTGTGATAGTAGCTTTTGCTAGTAAAAGTTGATTTATTATGTCTGGCAAACTTATTGTTGATGTGCTTTTGCATGTTAGGGACTCCTTCACAGGCCATCTACTTATCTCCTTCTCACTCACCCCGTCAACCATTCGGGTCGGAAAGTGCTCTTAAACATGGTACATAACAAAGCAATAAGTATGACGTTTGGATTTTTGAGTTCTGTAGTGTATCCTTATCCAGCAGTAAACCTCTTTCTCTCTCTCACTCTCTTGTCATGTTTTACTGGATTGTAGTTATGTAGGTAAATTGAGTTTGGTGAATACTTAATTGATGTGAATCTGTTTATATTTCTTTCGTGTGGGCTGCATCATCCTATGATTGGGAGTATACACGAATGGTATTGATATGAAATGTTATTGCTCCTTGAATTGAGTGCAGGATCGATTAATGAACTGTTTAGTTCATTTCTGACTGCCCGAAGGCACCGTAACAAAATTTTATCAGCTGCCCCAGCTCCATCTCCATTGTCACAAGGTATTGATGATGTTTGCTACATTTGACTTCTAATAGAATTATATCAGCATTTATCTGATAATCTTTTGTTGAATTCTATCTTAGGCCCCGTTACTAGTCCTACTGGTAAAATGGGTAGGCATCGCCATCATCGGCCTAGAACTAGAGTTATTGTGCTTTCTCCCTCTCCTTCTGCTAGTCCAGGTAAAAGGTTTGATTAACAATTTTATTATCCCATCTAACTATCCTGTGACGTTTACAATCACTTTTAGTAGTCCAGTTTCCTCATATGAAGGGGTAAAGAAATGAACCATTTGAGTTATTTAATGATAACTGTTACTGGACACCCTCAAACATTTGTTATTTAATGATAACTGTTACTGGACACCCTCAAACATTCGTGTTATTTAGCTCATTTGCCTTTAAGAAAGTTTCTTCTATCAACGACTCAATAGTGAAGATTAATGCATTCAAGGTATTAAGATCTTCATTGGTTCTGTTCCTGTCGTGGTGATGGTCTAATATTGTCACGCCATAGAATATTTTTAGTATTCAAATTTCAAGAATTTCTCAAGAATAAACCTAATGGAAGAAAGAGCAACTGACCATCCGATACTCAGAAAACAGACTCCAGCATGAATAGATGGTATTATTCAAATTACAAGAACCTGGTCCATAAAAGAGGTAAATCTTTAATCATGTTCAAGATTAATCATGCTACTTGAACGCGAAAGGACTGGAAATCTCATGGTAAAGTGAAATTCTGAAAACTTCACATCAACAGTTTGTTTGCTGGTTATTCTTCCTGTAGTGGGATGCTATTTTAAGGTCATGCCTGCTAAAATGGAACTTGAATATTAGTTCCTCTTCAGGTTGTCACTGGTATAGTTATGTGACGTAGTTTAGGTAGTTGGCTTTCAAGAAACTTAATAATTGCTTGGCCGTTATAATAAGTTTCTTCATATGTGTGACTGTCACTTTCTGCCGAACATTTCATTGGCATATACAATGAACAAATCTGCACTTTTCTTCCCTCAATTTTATCAGTATGATTTGTTTCTGTTTCAATACATGGAGAGGTGTTTGATAAAAGAATCTAGCAGGTTGTAGTCAAAGTTGCGCGGAGCCACTAACTTCAGCCCCATTTGGTTCACCCTGTATGTGTGTGATCCCAATGAGAGTCAGACTTCTTTTGGGGGTACCTCTCTATGCTATCTTCCCAGAGGTCACCGAGTTAGAGATTGAGGTTGCAGCCGGTACATATCTTAAACAAAGTCAAGTAGCAATCATTGGAGCTAGTGCAGATACTCAAAACCAGGAAAGAGCGGTGGTTGATATGTATTTAGTTCCTCTTGGGGAGAAGTTTGATGATACAACTGCTACCCTGACTTATGAAAGATTTTTACACAAGAAAGTGCCCCTCAATAGGACCCTTTTTGGCGATTATGGTGTAATGAACATTTCTTATCCAGGTACACTTATATTGCTAAAATATATTTTACCTCTTATCTGGTTCTATTGCAAATACTGAAAGTTGTTTCTGCAGGACTCCCGTCTTCAACCCCATTCGGTGAGGGTCCTACTGCTGGAAATCAACAATACCCTATTAGTGCAGACTTTGTTCAAAAAAATCAGAAGATAAACCCTCGAATAATTGTCGTCATTGTTTTGTCTGCATTCGTGCTCTTGGTGGTTGCTTGTGCTGCTGTAGCTGTGCTATTAAAGTGCAGGACTGCATGTAAACCATCTAATGATGTTGGCGCAGTACTCACGCCTTCTATGCACAAAAGATCAGGTATGCGGTATGCATGCAGGCAGGCTTTGTTTGTATTTTTTCTCTACAAGATTAAGTAGTTCATCTGGAGCTGGAACCTTCTCTCATGCTAGCTATCTTTGTTGAAACTTTTGCTCAACATTGATTGCTCTTTCTTACTATTGTGCCTAAAGTTTCTTTCTTTTTTCTTTTTGTCTTTTGTCGGTATGCAATATAGGATTTGGTTCTATGCGGTCGAGTAGCCCTACCACCTCCACATCAGCTTCTCTCATATCCGCCATGCCAGCTTCTGTTCTTTCTGTGAAGACATTTTCACTGGCAGAACTCGAGAAAGCCACAGAAAGGTTTAGCAAGAATAAGGTTTTGGGCGAAGGAGGATTCGGGAGGGTCTATCATGGGTTGATGCCAGATGGGACTGAGGTCGCCGTCAAATTACTGACAAGAGACAACCAAAACGGAGACCGTGAATTCATTGCTGAGATCGAGATGCTGAGCCGTCTGCATCATCGTAACCTCGTGAAGCTCATCGGCATATGCATCGAGCAAAAGACACGATGCTTGGTCTATGAGCTGGTCCCAAACGGCAGCGTGGAGTCCCACTTGCATGGTACGCGTAATGTTGTCCTCTTATTAAATGTTGCTTGTTGCAAAATTGCGTGTATTTTCCAGTTTTAAAAATTTGCTGGTTTGATGTCATTAGGTGACGACAGAAGCAAGGGGCCTTTGGATTGGGATGCACGTCTGAAAATTGCTCTTGGTGCGGCGAGAGGATTGGCTTACCTTCACGAGGATTCCAATCCCCGTGTGATTCATAGAGATTTTAAAGCTAGTAATGTATTACTTGAAGATGACTTCACTCCTAAGGTCTCGGATTTTGGTCTGGCACGGGAAGCGACTGAAGGGAGTCATCACATATCTACTCGAGTCATGGGCACTTTTGGGTATTTTTATTTTATTTTCCCCCTCTAAAGGTCATATCACTCTCCTGTTGCATTCCTCATCCTTTTCCTACAAGATGAATGCACACTCGTCTTACTTCCCTTGAACCAAATCTAAAAATTGGGAAAGAAATGCGGATTAATGCTATGTTTGGTAAAACTAGCTATCAGCTAATAAGCTAGCTTATAACTTATGACTTATAGCTAAAATGGTAGCCTTTATGATAAAAGTGTTTTGGAAAAATTAGCTGATAAGCTAGCTGAAATAAAAATTTCAATGAGCTTATTTGAAAAGCTACCTAAAGAAGCTTATGAGGTAAGCTCGAGCTTTTCAAAAAGCTCATCCTACTAAACGAAACTTATTTGAAATACAGAAAGCTTATAAGCTAACCAAAATAAGCTATAAGCTAGCTTATTTGACTACCAAACATAGCGTAACTAGGAAGCAAGCAAAAAATGTAACTGAAAATTTAGAAAGAAAAAGAAAAAGACAAAAAACTAAAATAACTATAAAACTAAAAAAAAATAATGAAGACAAAAATCTTTGCGAAATTCCTAATACACCCCTAATTGCAGGTATGTCGCTCCCGAATACGCGATGACGGGACATTTGCTCGTGAAGAGCGATGTCTACAGCTACGGAGTTGTCCTGCTTGAGCTTCTCTCCGGCCGAAAGCCTGTCGACATGTCACAGCCCCCGGGCCAGGAGAACCTCGTCACGTGGGCCCGGCCCCTCCTCGCCAACCGAGAGGGCCTTGAGCAGCTGGCGGACCCCACTCTCTCGGGAAGCTATGATTTCGATGACATGGCAAAAGTAGCCGCCATTGCCGCTATGTGTGTCCACCCGGAGGTCACCCACCGCCCTTTCATGGGAGAAGTCGTTCAGGCACTCAAGCTCATCTACAACGACGCAGACGAGACTTGTGCTGACGCTTTAAGCCTCAAGGAGGACTCGTCTGCGCGTGGCTCGGATTTCAAGGCAGACTTCACGGCCCATTCGGATGGTAGTTGGTGGAACGAGCGGTGTGGGACCCCACCACGTTTGACTCGTGGGCGGGCCTCGTCTTTTGTGACGATGGATTACAGCTCGGGCCCATTAAGGGAGGTGGACAACAGGTCGGGCCCACTGAGGACTGTGAGGAGTCAACGGGCTTTTTATAGGCTTCAAGGGAGCGTGAGCGAACATGGGGAGATTTTGGGGAGACGTGCTTGGGATTGTGGTGTGGGGTATGAGGCTTCGTTTTAGGGTGTTTGGGATTTGTTGTGTGTGTGTTTTTGAAGTGTACAGTGATGATGGACTGTTGGTGTTGAGA
>BKCP01004224.1:16626-30545 GCA_008636005.1 Striga asiatica
GAGAGGAAGAGGAGAATGGTGGGGATTGATGATAAATGGCTTCTAATTGTTGTTAATGTTAAGATTCATTTAACATGTAACCGACGAGCCTGGTTAATTTGGAGTGTGACTGATGTAAATGAATTGTTTTTTCATTTGTGATGAGTTATATAAACTTTTGTTTCAACTGAATATTCTATTGAATAACAATCCTGCTAGCAGCTAGATGGGCTTTGGAAGAAGCAAAGAGAATGAGATGGGAGGAGGTGCAATGCATTATCCAAGATGAAGTAATAGTGCGAAATCTTAAATCCCTTTGTAACTTTGATTCTTCTCTGCTAGTGCAATTTATGTTAATAGAGTAATTGTGTTCAGTTCAGTTCAGTTCATTTCACTTTTTTCCTACAGTTCAAATAACACAATTCAACGTAAAACTCAAGAATTACTATATATTTCGTGGTAAAAATATTATTTATCCACTCAAACATTTATAACTTCATTACTAGTTAAAATTTTATTATCTTTAACAGATATCCATTCACGATATCAAAATATTTCACTTCTCTTTTTTTTTTTTTTTCACTTTTTTGTGGAAACATTTACTATATCTAATTACAAGTTACAAATTCTTCCTTTTATTTATTTCTACAATCACTATGAGAATTTTGAATTTTGAATTTAGGATGCAATTAGTAAGATAGTGTGACTTTCAAGAGTAGTTTCTGGAGCAGCTAACTTGGGAAGTGGACCAGTTCATGAGGGAATCAACATATTCCCATAATTTCCTCTAAATTCTTTGTGCAATTTCTCAATGGCCCATAAATCTCTACAGTTTTCTTTGGACCATTTTAGTGGTTTTCATTATGGACCACTAATAGGAAGCAATGGACCAATAAGATCATCCCCAGTCTAACTACCCTGATTTTTTACACTTCTAATCCAATTTTGAAAGGAAAATAAATAAATATTTAATCTTCATACGAATTCCGTTTTAGTTCCATATTTACAAAGTTCTTTTTTTCTTAAATTGTAAATAAACTATTTTTCATGGTTTATTATGAATTACTTCTGTTATTTGTTTCTAAATTGCATTATTTTTTTATTTATGACTTGTCTATAAATGATTAACTTGTGGTTTTATATTAAATGATTGTATTTTTACAAAAGTTTTCTGAAAGTGTAGTAAACATGTAAAAGGGAAAAAGAAAAAGAAATGTAACTTTTAATTTTTATCCTTCTATTTATTTTCAAAAAGTCTCTGAAATTTATTTCCTCGTCCAAATGTTGGAAATTAAAATGAAAACAAAAAATAAATTATTCACAAAGTAAACTTCAGGAGTACTTGTTTGCTAATTGGAATTTTTGTTAATAGCGTAATTGTGTGATGTATGTATA
This sequence comes from Striga asiatica, assembly GCA_008636005.1. Classification (NCBI taxonomy): domain Eukaryota; kingdom Viridiplantae; phylum Streptophyta; class Magnoliopsida; order Lamiales; family Orobanchaceae; genus Striga; species Striga asiatica. The sequence goes on from BKCP01004224.1 coordinate 18,001, forward strand.
TATTCATTTATGGACCAGCTCAAATTAATGTGCAGCCCAATTAGTTATGGGCATGAAATATCTCACCTGACTGAGTCTGATAGAAGTGAGCTGTAACTGGTCCATGGGCCAAGATTTTTTAGGTTCCCATGTTTTTGTCATAATTTGGGAAGTGAACTTAGCGGCAACAATGGGCTGATTTTGAAGGCCCATTAGTTTTTTTTGTCCACGTGACTAATTGGACTAGCCGAATAAGCTCCACCCCATATACAAAATTGAAAAGGTTATTTCACATGTTTACTATACTTTCTGAAATTTTTTTATAAAAATTTGAGAAATATAAAATTATACAAAGGCAATTCAGAAATGATTTATAAACTGAAAAACAATGCAACTTAGAATTCAATATAAAAAATTACAAATCAACCATTTAATGCCCATCAGTAAACCACACAATATTTAATGCCCACATAAATTTATCTCAATGTAAGGAAACCGAATCCAATTGTTACTATTCATGCAAAAATAAAATTAAGGACAAAATCGCATGCAAAACACAAGGATCTTAATTTCCATCCAAAATTAACCAAGATATGCCTAAAAATGCAAAAATAAAGCAAAAACTTACTCCTAACTAACTACAAAAAATTACATAAATCTCCACGAACTCATGTATTTGAAAAGAAAAATTATTACAAAACAGTTGCATAATTCCCATTCAACTCATGTATTTCAGTATTTGTATAGTAAAATTACGATTTGATTAGTTGGTTGTCATTTCGTGCAATTATGAAAGTTATTGAGCAAAATTATAATCTGCCAAGTTAGTTTGTATAGTTTGCAATTTATTTATTTTTTTAAACAGAAGACTATCTTTTAATCGATCACTTTTTTTGAAAATATAATTAAAAAAGCCCCCAGTAAGGTTTTAGTACATGTCAAAGCTCACACTACGTCGATTTATAAAATCCAATTTTTCCAAATATTATTTGATCACCTTTTTAGAAGAATCTCCTTTCGAGGGTAATTTATTTTTTAAAAAAATAAAAAGAAATAAGTGGACAAAAATAAAATAAAAAAAAAAATCAGTAGCCCAAAATCAAATCCACATATTCGTAGAATACGTTTTAATAATTAGATTTTATTTAAAATACGTATTCTTAGAATCCGTGTTATAATTAATTTTATTTTTTTTAAAAAAATTTGTAAAACATTATTAAACGTATTGTTATAATACGTTTTTAAAAAAAATTAATAAATAAAACATATTTTTATAATACGTTTTATATTTTAAAATTAATAAAAAAATTAATATTTAGCATGTATTTTGTGTTTCGAGCTCGTTTGGGATCGTCTGAACTCGGAATTGAGTTTCGTTTTTTCCTATACATAGCTAACGACTCCCTCTATTCAATGATGCTTGCATGAACAAATTATTCTTGAAATCTCTTGACCGACGGAACACCCAAAATCTCCTCTTCTCGCTTATTTTGCTACTATTCCCACGGAAATTCAAGTTTCTCTAATTAAATGCTCGGAACTCCAAAATACTCGATAAATACCCCGCATGACATCGTGCCTGAATTATCTACACGCCCCAACTCGATTCTCGGTAAACCGAAGTCACACGCGACCTTGCGGGACTCACGTAAACGGCTTTTTCATTTATTTTACTAATATGCACCCTCGAACTCGAGCTTTTCTAAATAAATGATCGGGACCTCGAAATAATAAATCGACGCCATAACGGCTTCTCCTCTTCTCGTGATTTCTCGAAAGCACTTTTCGTTAATGCTCGACTTGCTTATCGAGGCCTCACGGAGCACCCGAAGTTTCCTCTTCTTGCTTATTTTGCTACTATTCCCACGGGAATTCAAGTTTCTCTAATTAAATGCGTGGAACTCCGAAATACTCGATAAATGCCCCGTATGACATCGTGCCTGAATTATCTACATGCCCCAACTCGAATCTAGGTAAACCAAAGTCACACGTGACCTTGCGGAATCCACGTAAACGGCTTTTTTTATTTATTTTACTACTATGCACCCTCGAACTCGAACTTCTCTAATAAATGATCGAGACATCGAAATAATAAATCGACGCTATAAACGGCTTCTCCTCTTCTCGTGCTTTCTCGAAAGCACTTTTGGTTAATGCTCTACTCGCTTATCGAAGCCTGACGGAATACTCGAAGTCTCCTCTTCTCGCTTATTTTGCTACTATTCCCACTGGAATTCAAGTTTTTCTAATTAAATGCTCGGAACTCCGAAATACTCAATAAATGCCCCGCATGACATCGTGCCTGAATTATCTACACGCCCCAACTCGATTCTCGGTAAACCGAAGTCAAAGTCGACCTTGCGGGACCCACGTAAACGGCTTTTTTCAATTATTTTACTAATATGCACCCTCAAACTCGAGCTTCTCTAAATAAATGATCGAGCACTCGAAATAATAAATTGATGCCATAAACGGCTTCTCCTCTTCTCGTGCTTTCTCGAAAGCACTTTTCGTTAATGCTCGACTCGCTTATCGAGGCCTGACGGAACACTCGAAGTCTCTTTGTGTCGCTTATTTTGCTACTATTCCCACGGGAATTCAAGTTCTCTAATTAAATGCTCGGAACTCCGAAATACTCGATAAATGCCCCGCATGACATCGTGCCTGAATTATCTACACGCCCCAACTCAATTCCCCGTAAACCGAAGTCACACGTGACCTTGCGGGACCCACGTAAACGGCTTTTTTATTTATTTTACTAATATGCACCATCGAACTCGAGCTTCTCTAAATAAATGATCGGGACCTCGAAATAATAAATCGATGCCATAAACAGCTTCTCCTCTTCTCGTGCTTTCTCGAAAGCACTTTTCGTTAATGCTCGACTCGCTTATCGAGGCTCGACGGAACTCCCGAAGTCTACTCTTCTCGCTTATTTTGTTACTATTCCGACGGGAATTCAATTTTCTCTAATTAAATGCTCGGAACTCCGAAATACTCGATAAATGCCCCGTATTACATCGTGCTTGAATTATCTACACGCCCCAACTCGATTCTCAGTAAACCGAAGTCACACGCAATCTTGCGGGACTCACGTAAACGATTTTTCTTATTTTACTAATATGCACCCTCGAACTCGAGCTTCTTTAAATAAATGATCGGGACCTCGAAATAATAAATCGACGCCATAAACGGCTTCTCCTCTGCTCGTGTTTTCTCGAAAGAACTTTTCGTTAATGCTCGACTCGCTTATCGAGGCCTAACCGAACACTCGAAGTCGCCTCATTAAATAAGCTAATATATAACAAAAAATGAAGAAAATTAAATATAAATAATTAATTTTTTTGTAAAACGTATTATGGTAATAAGTTTTACAAATAAATATAAAATATAAAATTAATTTAATTTATAAAACGTATTTTCAAAATACTTTTTACAATTAATTAGTTGTAAAATGTATTACGGGAATACGTTTTACAATTAAATATAAATTATAAAATTAGTTTTATTTATAAAACGTATTATTGAAATACGTTTTATAAAACGTATTATTGTAACACGTATTATTGTAAAACGTATTCTCAGGATACGATCTTTTGATTTTGGTCCATATTTTAATTTTTCTTTTTGTTTTTATTCATTTATTTTTTTGAATTTTTATTTAAAGAAAAAAATCCTCCTTTCGATCATTATAAATTTTGGTAATGCAGTGTGTATGTGAAAAATAAAATAATTCCCTTTTGGCCTTTTAGAAAAATAAAATAAAAATATACCATATTCCGTGACCAGATATAATAATGCGTGGGTTAAATTAATGACGTGTTAAACCTGACTGGACATGTGTACACTATTTATTATTATAATAATGTTTAGTCATATATATCTCATGTGAGGTCTACCCGTGAGGATAAATATATTTTAAAGCCACGTCGGCGCTGATGAAATAAAATTGTTTAATCAATGAAGTTTTATGTCTTTGTAGGAGATAAATGAGACAATTGACACTCTCCAAAATATATACCGTCATTTGGGAAACATTTTATGTCACTATCGATTGTCAATTATTACAAATTGGGAAATTTTTTTAAGTGGTCACATAACTTTTAAGTGTGTATAAAAAATAATTTTGTTGGATTACCATTAATCAGTAACAGTGGCGCGTTTTTATTTAGTGTACAGTTTAATCTACTTTATAATAGAGAATGTCAAAATCTAACTTTCATCTCTAATAGCTCATGTCATTTTATACTCTACATGAAATATTTTAGTACAAAATAAAATTTAAATACAACTGTAAGATCAAAATTTAAAACTATTTCACAAAATAAATAATAATATTTATGTATATTTTATTAAAATAATATTTAGAAATAAAAATCAATTAAAATTTAAAAATTGAAGCAAAAAATTGTAGCTGGATTAATAGTATCACATTATATGTAACGCAATACTATTTATATCTTCATAATAATGCAAAAATATAGAGCAATATTAGACCAAGTTTTTCGCACTACAGTCAACTAAAGTAGCATTATGATGTAATTTTGTGTTAGCTAAACAGCGCCTTTTGGTTAATAAATCCAATGTTTAGTTTTTGTTTGTCATGGAACAAAATATCCTTAATCGTCACTAATCGTCACTTTGTGATCAGGTTGTCAAACAAACACGGTTTTGTAGGCCACAAATCACGACACATACATGCGAATGTAATGAATACAACTGTGAAATATTTATGCGATAAATTCCCGATAGACATTTAAAGATAATTAATAAAATACGAAATAATTGTGCAATAAACTTTTCGAGCAAATGAGATCTCATTATGCGATAAACTATGTCATAGAAAGACAAAGTTAATTGGACAAGAGAGAATTAATTATACGATCAATTGTGTGACAGAAAAATGAAAATAATTCGCAAATGCTATTTTACTTATACGATAAACTATGCGACAGACATGCGAAGATAATCGAGAAAGTGCGAATTAAATATGCGATAGAAAGACGAAGTTAATTGAGCAGGTGCACAATAAATATGTGATAAATTATGCGACGAAAGACGAAGTTAATTGAACAATTGCGAACTAACTATGCAAAAAAACATGTCAATGCCAAATAATTATGCGATAAACTATGCGAAAGATATGCAGAGTTAATTGAGTAGGTGCAAAATAAATATGCGATAAACTATGCTACGAAAATGCGAATATATTGAGCAAGTGCTTAAATATTATGTGATAAACTATGTTACAGATAGACGACGAATATGCATGTGTGAATAGTTCGGTCAACGTGGGTTTATCGCATTCTAGTCGCAGATCAGTCTATTTTTAACAATTTTTATTATTTTTTAATTAAAATATGCAATTATTAGACAAATTTCGATAAACATAATTAATCGCATATTAGTATATTTAAAATTTAATTTTTATAAATTCGTACTCTATGATTTATTACTCGACAGATGTTCTGACGCTTAGTTATTATTTAGTACAAGAAAAAATTGTTGTTATTTGATACCAAAAAAAAATTAGTGGAATATTTCATATACGCTACGACAGACTGCCAAAGAGGTACAAATATTGAATTGTATAATCATTATATTTATTTATTAAAAAATGCATCAAAATGTGATCCACATAATTATTTCTTTTATTGTTTTATTAAAATATGCGATTATTAAGCGAAACGTTATGCGCATAATTAATTGTAAATTAATTTATTTGAAACTATATTTTTTATAAATTCGCATTCTGCAAATATTACTAGCATAGTTATTATTTAATACAACAAAATCGAAGATAATTGAATAAGTGCGACTTCATTATTCGATAAATTATGTGACAGAAAAACATAGATATGTAATTGAGCAAGTGAGTTTATATTGTGCGACTGATAGGCGACAAATGTGCATTGCGTCTATATTATGCTATAAATTATGCTACAAATGAATATGCAGAGATTTGGTAAACACTTATTTTTGTATGCGAATGAACTTGCGACATTCAAGCGAATAAAAGCGCATAACAATTTCTGAAAAATTCATGTTGTGTGATATTGACAAACGATTTTTATTAACGAGTTAAAAGTGTTTTAAACCAGATTTAAGGATGCTTGGTTAAGATAGATATGAAATATTTGTCGTGGAAAGAATCGCATAGAATCGAAGTGCAGAACGATGCCGTGGAAAGAATCGGATAGAATCGAAGTGCAAAACGATGACGTGGAAAGAATCAAATAGAATCGAAGTGCAAAACGATGTAAGAATGTAACAGAATAATGATGACCCAGATCGGCCTTTATTGTTATTGTTAGGTCGAATATTGGAATTAGTATATGTTGCGAGAATCTTTATTTCTTGAGTTGTATATTTTTTTCTCCCCCGCCCTTTTCAAATCTAATACATATATTGTGAATTTTTTCATACCTTTCAATATTTTCATTTTCTTGTAGCTTTTGTATGTTTTCCAACAAAAGGATGATTATTTTCGAGCAAAAATTGCAATACATAAAATTCATGTATTACATATTGCATAGTTAAAGTTGCAAAAGTAATATAATGTATATAATACAAATTGAGATAAATTGTTTTCCCGTGAATCAATTTCCAATACATTGAACCTACATTTGGTAGCAGCTCCCTCGATTGAGCACAAACGCGACTCTACCACTAATTAAAGATTTTCATTTACTTATTCTTTTTCTCCATTTTTTTTTCTCTCTTATAGTTGTGTCCATTGTTATCATTATCATGACGTCCATATATCGTTCAAATGTATTTAATTTTATATTTTTCCTCACTAAATTAGTTTATATTAAAAAAAAAAAAGTANAAACTTTATAAGAAAATTGTGCTAGTCTATCATGAATCAAATATTGGTCTTTAAATTTGAGGTAGACATATTCAAGACTATCCGTGAATCAAATACCGGTCTTCAAATTAGAGAATGACATATCTCCACTATTTGCACATATGAATACCTTTTAGAATACAAAAGTAACAAATTTAAACACGGGATCAGGTCAAGACTCCAATTAATATATGATTCAATCATTAACATTTGATGAGTACTCTTCAAATTCAAAATTCATATGTTCATGGTTCTTCACAGTCAAACTTTGCTAATTTGGATCAAAATTGATTAATTTATCAACCGAATTAATTAATGTTGCTAATTAGTGCTGGATATAAGTCATGGCAATATTCTTTGAACCAATTAATTAATCAATCATCAATTAATCTTATGTGTTGCCCATGGTCAAACATAATTCCTAACATGAAGCTCTAGTCATGTCTAAAATAATTATATAATGTACAATTAAATTCATAAATAAAATTTTAAAATAATTATAATGTAAAAGATTGTAATTAACTACATGATCTGAGCTTTTTGTATCTGTTTGCAACTATTTTAGTTATTGTCCCATTAATCGGACGATTTTATGGTCAGTGAACCTTTGTACATGGCTCGTGGCGGATATTAATTTTTTCAATCTTTATAGTGAAATTTAATTCTAATCATCCATTTAAATACATATACAAAATAATGAAATAGCATTTGTATTTATATTCTTATGCTATTAATTTATACTTCCTCAATTTCATTTTACATGGCGTGTATTAGACTTTTTGTTTTCAATTATTTATCAAGTTACCATTCTAATTATATCTATATTATAAACGGCAATGGGTGCGTACACGAGCTCCTCCGAACAAGTCGCACGCTTGTCGCGCCCTTCCGTGCCCGGCACCATCATGTCGCGCCTCGTCTAGATGTTGGTCGTCGTCTCGATCATCCGTGTTCGTCCACGTCCATCGGGTCAAATTGAATCAACATAATAACAATTACATAATTCAACTCATGACCCACACATGGGTCGTACATGAATAATCTAGTAAACATTTAAACTATGGGATGTCCCATCGCGCAAATAAATTATTATAAGCATTCACTAATTTAAAATCCCTAATATGTCCGATGCTTATAAAACATAGATGAATTAAAACATACGGGCCATAATATTCGGATTCAAGAACACTTACAAACAATATAAATTTACAAGTCTAATCTACTACTCAATGCGCCCGTATATAATTAATTCACATGTGCCACAGAAGTTCTAATTCGAATAGTGCACAAAGACGAATTAAACTTGTGATTTGATACAAGTTGTTGGTTTACTTAAGAACGTCGCCGATATGCACATCCAAGTCTAATAAACTAAATCCTAACGTAACAGAATCCATAGTTAGGATGAGGACTTACAACTTAAAATTATTGGCTGACGAGACATTTTTTTTTGTTTTTTTTTTTTTGTTTTTTGATGGAGATCAGCTGAACCTCATCGAGTCGTGTGCGTGAGGGACCACCAGACTGGCCTCGAGATCGCCCGGTTGCGTAGATGATGCGCTACGTGCCGGTGCGGTGTCCGCCAGCGTGTTGCGGTTAGACGTTGGGCGCTGTTCGTGTGTGTATCGTGATCGGGCTCTTCGTACAACGTGCACGTGCTTCTTGCACTGTCTACATGCGGCGTTTGCGTGTGCGTACTTCGAGCACTGGGCGGTCTGTTGGTAACCCTGGGGCACTGCGATACGCAGAGCGTTCGTGGCCGCTGGGGGGTCGCGATCGTGCGCGGTCGCTGGGGCGTGCTGTGGGCACTGCGATGCAGCGTCTGTAGAGTTGCTCCGACGATTGCGACTCCATGCGCGGATGACTCCGATGAACTTAGTGATCGGCGATGATCGTTCTCTCAAAGTTTGCTGATAATCGGACAATCCCCGAAGTTGAATATATTCGTCGGGATGCAAAAATATGAGACCTTACGATCTTTTGTCGCACGACCTCTACACCTAATCTAAGTGTGTTTGTCCCATTTTTGTTGTTATTTTCGTCTTTGGTTTGATTGTATTTTTCCCCATTTTAGGTCTTTTGTTAGAATTTTTGGTCCATTTAGTCTTTTGGCACGTGTTTCCATTTATTTAGGTTTTTGTCGGTGTTTTCTTTTATTTTCTCCATTTTCGTGTATTTTCGGTGTATTTGGTTGTGGAGAGCAGGTGGTTCTGATCAAAAATTGAATACCCATTTCCTAGTTATCGATCCAAGAGTTTCAGCACAGGACGTGTCACAGAGATTCCGTGAACCGCAGCAACTCCACTGCCCATGGAGGAAAAATGGGATCGAATATTCATGTTGGGAACCATCATCAGAGAAGAACCAAGACCAACTTAGATAAAGAGTTTTGTATGATATAACTCTTGAGGGGTTCGTTGGGGACGCGTAGGAAAAACGATATTCAATCCCGAGTTCGAACGAGCTTGTACACGCCCGAGACACAAAGTCGCTCAAGCAGCTAGCGCCTAACACGCCCAGGGCGTCGCGCCGCTACGGCGAGCAGCCTCGCGGTGCGACCAGGTCGCGTGCCCTCTCGCGATAGCAGAGACGTGGTACTCCCAGACCCGTCGCGGCGAGATGGGCCTCGCCCCGCAACACCCTAAAACGTAATCTGAACCCGGTCGCGATTTTGGCCCGTTATTGAATCCCTTTTCAGTGGGACTCGTTCCCAGAATTGAAAAAGGTCCCATAACTAGGGGTATTCATGGTCCGGATTGGTCCGGTTTTAGCCCAAACCATGACCAAACCGGACCTAACGGTTAATTTTTTTTCTTGTCCATAACCGGACCGGTTTTATTTTTTAACCGACCACAATCCGGACCGCATTGGACGGTCCGATTTGGCGGTTAACCGGTTAAATCCAAAACTTGTTTTGGGCCTTCAATTTTTATTTTTTTCATTTTGGGCTTAATTTTTGTTTTTCAATTTTGGGTCCTAAAGAGATTACTTGGGCTTAAAAATTAAGAAAAACAACAATAATGAAATAAAAAGTACACAATTCGTCTCATAAGCATAAAAATGCACATTTCCTCCCATAAACATAAAAATATAAAAATGATGAAGATTAATTATGCAAACTGAACTCAAGCAAACATTCATTTTTCAGTCAGTTTATACACCTGAAATAATAAGAGCAAAGCATTCATAGTGAATGTATTGCATTTGTCGGCCATAGTGAATGACTGAATGTATATATATATTTGTTATAGTTTTTTAATATTTACCGGTCCGGTCTGGTTAAACCGGCGGTTTGCCGCAGGTAATCCGTTAACCGGACCGGTTATTCCGGATTTTTAAAAAAATTAACCACCGGATTTTTTAAGGCTTTTTTAACTGACCATTTAACCGATCCGCGGTCCAGATTGACGGTTTTTTCCGGTTAAAACCGGACCGTGAACACCCCTACCCATAACTTGTAAATTTCATATCACTGAGTGAATTAATTGATAGTGAATTGTTGATTAAAGTAGTATCTTTGACGGGTAAATGGGATTAAATGATTAAGCAAAATGTTTGGAAATAACTAACTACTAGTACAACACACGTGTACTACACGAGTATTGAATTAGGAAATATTTACATCAAAATGTTCAAAAGATAAACATAAAATTTTATTTTATTTGTGTGAAATTTTTAAAATTGCATTGTTAGTTTTAAAATAACACTAGAGTGTTATACTTAAACATAATATTTTTGAATTGCATTGGTTTTTCCAAAGTTTAAAGGAATTGATTTTAGATCTTAATTTTACTTTGTAAAATAGTAATTATAACAATGAGCGCTTAGGAAGGAATGCTTAGGGAAAAATCGGGGCGCACGAGTGCCGCCTAGGTTGATATTTAAAATATGGATTCTCAGTGGCAACTTTAAACTCATCGAATATTTACACAAATTCTGGTATAAAATATAAATGCATATTAAATTATACAAAAATAAGAGATTATATTTGGTAATTACCTAAATACACCTAATTGATAGAACAATTTGCAATAATCAATATGTTAATACTAAAGATCACAGAGAAACTCTTACTAACAAAATAAATAAATTGACATGTATGTTTACAGACAAACATAATGTTTTAATTATCGCATAGTACCGACCGATATTATCGGATACCGGTAGTCCGGACAGTACGGTAACCCTCTAAACATAATTTTGGCCAAATTCCAGTTTATACCGATTTAATACAAAAAAATACCAGCCAAAATACATGCTTAAATTCTATAAAAAATTCCACCCAAAATACCAACAAAAAAAAAATGTTCTTTAGTATTTTTATTCATTTATATAAAAAATTCTACACTTAGTTTTTGTTAGAATATCACTTGTGAGTTGTTCCACATCGTTCATACATAGAAACTAGACTCACCTTATAAGTCTAATGTGTCTCTCCTCCTTCCACCAATTGGTTTTGGGATGAAACCCTACTTGGGCTTCATATGGGCTTTTCCCTGTTCATGGTGCACTTCATGTTTAGTGGGCCAACACCCTTTTTCTCCCCACAGTTTCTGTCATGGTATCAAAGTCGGTTCTATTGGTGACCACGCGATGACATACCAGTCACCAACCAATGGACTTGGGCTTTCGAAGGACTCACAAGTGATGGGGCGTGTTAGAATATCACTTGTGAGTTGTCTTACATCGTTCATACATGAAAAATAGACTCACCTTATAAGTTTAAATGGGCCTCTCCTCCTTCCACTAATTAGTTTTGGGATAGAACCCCACTTGGACTTCATATGGGCTTTTCCCCGTTCATGGTGCGCTTCATGTTTAGTGGGTCCGCGCCCATTAAAAATTAACTGATTCAGGCATTTATCAAATAATACAAACTGATTCAGGCATTTATCAATACAACCCTCTATTATAAAAATTAACTTTTTCGAATAAGACAAACTGATTCAGGCAATTATCAAATAATTAAATTAGAGGTTTTAAGGAGTTTATTCAGTTTAAAACCTCCGATTTAATCTTGTTTACCAATAATATCCCACCAACAAAAATAATATTTTCATAGGAAAAATTGATATTTCATTATTTCTGCTCCAATTACCCGATAATTTGAAGTTTCACGAAGATGACTTGTATATTTGGTAAATAAATACAACTTTTTGGTACAACTATTCATATTCTACAGCAATTATCATTTTTTTCTTCAAGAAACTTTATCCATCACGCGTGATTGCAGTTTCGCATCGCAGCTCATGTATTGGTATCCCTTACCTTTTTGCCTAGTTAAAGGTAAGTATATATATATATATCATATCCTAACAAAAAGGCAAGTTCATATGTATATCTTAAATTTCCCATAAAAGGAAGAGTCTCCATGGAAATCAAGGTCCTTCCACATGCAACCCTCTTTTTTCCCATAATTTTACACTTAGAAGAATTCCTAGTGGGTGGGGGCGTTACCCTTCAATTACTTTTATATATTCACTCGTAGCTTTAAGGGCCAACTCAATTTACATTTGATTATATTAGCTAATTAATCAACCTATGATCAACAATCAAGTTAGTGCCTAAACCCCTAGCAAGTACAAACTCATTATCAGGTATGTGCATGATTATAGAACCTTGGAAACTTACTTCCTATCGTAAGAAGACGCGTGTAACGCTAACTAAAAGTGATTTAAAGTTAAATGTATTCACTTTAAAGTGTAGTTTAGTTTAT
>BKCP01004224.1:50807-68339 GCA_008636005.1 Striga asiatica
GCAAGTCAAGAAAGGAAATTTAAAACATTTAGAGGGACGCATGAGAAAGGAGAAAAAATTCACGCGGATGCGTCTGTGTAAACTTTTTTGATGGGGGACATATTTTCTAAAAAAACACACGCACAAAGAAAACATATAGATATCTAGGTTCGAGTTTTATGTTTTCGATGGATTGGATCTAATTAGCCGTTCGCATCTGGACTGGAGTCAGGAGTGTAACTAGAAAATTTTTTAACTCGGGACTTGTTTGTCTCATTTTTGTTGCGTTTTTCGTGTTTATTTTATCTTTCTCTTTCCCCATTTTAGGTCGTTTCTTTAGTTTTTAGTCCGTTTCGTGTTTTATTATGTGTTTTCCTTCATCTTGAGTCTTTAGGTGTTTTTCGTTTGTTTTTTCGGTTTTCTTTTGTGTTTTGTCGTTTTTGATGTGTAGGTCAGGAGCTTTGGGCGAATTTTCTCTTCACGAAAAGTTGGTTTTGAGAGCATAACTGGATAGATGGGTTCGTTGGTGACGCATAGCAAAAAACGGAACTCAATTCCGAGTTCGGACGAGCCCAAACGAGCTCGAAACGTAAAGCAGCGCGCAGCTGCCCAGTTTCTTTCACCGCGGCCGCGAGGGTCCCAAAAGCCCCTTTTTTGGCCTGTGGATGTCGCGGCCTCGGGGACGGTCGCGGCCGCGGGTGTTTTTCACCGCGGCCGCGGAGGTCGCAACGTGCAGAAATTTAAGTTCGATTCTGTTCGTTTTTTTGGGGAATTTTCATTGGGACTCGTTCCCAGACCAGAAAATCCCCCAAAAACCCATTCTTTTCCCTTCTCTTACCCTAAGAACACCATCTTGATCTTGTTTTTCACTTGGATTTCTTCATTACTTTCGGATTAATCTTGTATTTCAGATTCAACTCTCAATTCTGTTTTAATCGTAAGTTTTCTATTCATTTAATCCATGAATATGATTGCTTTAATTGTTGTGGTTGATGGTGTTGAGTTGAATATGAGTGGCTAATTCCTTCTGCTAGGGATAGGGGATGATTGTTCTCGTTTAACGTGTATTTGTCGGGCTTGATTCATTTGTTCTTGTGCGAGTAAATTTAATTAGGAATTGATGAATTCTTGCTTGATGATTTGATATAACCTAAGAGTGACACTTAGGTTAATTTATTGATATAATCGAAGAGTGACACTTCGATTTTGCGCTTGAATATTGATTTGTTGAGTTAGGGTTTATTGATCTTACATGATTAGTTGATTAAACACCTTCTAATTGAACTAGCGACTTTTAGAACCGAAAGGGGAGAAGTCGTAGACCTAGGCTCACATGAGATAGATGATTTCGTAACTGAATAATCTATGGGTTTTGGATTGAAATACATGCTTGTCGGTGTCTTGTCCCTTGTTACGAAAAGTTATTGGGATTGGATACTTGGCCGGTATTGTATGCTCAAACTTGCTCGTCTATGTTCAATTCCTTGTTACGAAGAGTTATTGGGAGTGAACCGCTAGACGTGTAGGCGGGAGTGTCAATTTCGAACCGAACGAGTAATTGCCTGGCTTTACGTTGCGAACTTGAATAAATTATCCCCGATTCCCTAGTTTCTTTATTATTACTTAGTTGGTATTTTAGGATTTATGCTTTTATGCTATTCCTTAGTTGATAGTTAATTCCTCCCCAATCTGATTAGAGTGTTTAGAATTTATTTTTTTTTTTTTTGTGTTATCAATACCAATTCTAAATTCCGAACCGCCTTCCTTGAGAGATCTACCCGGGAAACGAATCATTCGATTCGGTACTCGGTAATATAACAATTTGTACACAACAGGACTGCATATGATTGTGGCTATTATTGGAACCGAGTAGACTTGGTCATGGGCAAGTCCGGTTCGTTGGTTTGGCCCGAACCGACACAAGCCATCTCGTTGACCATGAGTCTTGAATCGGCCCGTGGTTAATTTTGACCAGTCCGGTTCATGTTCAATACTTTATAGTTTATACATTTTGAACCGGCGATTTCGATTCCGAATTAGAATCGGAACTAGAGATTCGACCTTTTTTTAAAAAAAAACATATTAGTTTTTAATTATATATATTTATTTTAATGAACCGGTCTGTGCATATATTCCCACCGGGTTAGGGCCCTCCAACTCTCGGCCCAGGATCGGCGGTTTTGACCCGTAATCAGTTTTGGCCATGACTAGAACCAAATTATCTGTTAACATATTTAAGTTTGAATTGTGAAAACTCAATCTCGACTCGCATATATATTTAAACAAGTCAAACTCAAATAGTTAATCAAACTTGTCGATCAAACAAATAGAGTCGAACATGTTTGCAATCAATTCTGTAAAAGTTTTTTCTTTGTCTTGGAAATGAGGCCAAATTAATTGTTGGAGGCGAATCAACAAAAAAACAAACGAAAATGGATAACAGACTGTGCAATGAGACATGTCCAATTAAATATCCCGCAGGAAAAGTGTGTGCCAATCTTAATTGTCCAGGTCATTTGGTACCGGCAAAACCAGACGTGCCCGGTCCGTCCTATCGGCGAAACCGCCGTCACCGTGCATGGCCGGTTTTGCCAGCCGGACGGCGAGAGAATTTTTTTTTATATATAGAACAAAATTTCTAGTGCAAAATTGTCCACAGGGGGCGGTACAAAGTAATAGGGGGCGATAAATAGTAACACCCTTAAAAAAAAAAAGAGGTCTTCTTTATTAAAAAAAAAAGGATCAATAGTGGTTCTCCACTTACCCCCTTAGATGACTCGAACTCAAAAGCTTACCCCCTTAGGTGACTCGAACTCAAAATCTATTGGTGTCGAGTGATGTGAGCTATCAATTGAGCTACCTTCTTAGTGGTTAAAGACTTTTTTTTAGTGGATATAAAATCAATCCAAGAAATCCAATCATTTTTAACTCAACCAAATTTTTTAACTCAACTTTAACTCAACCCCACTATCATTAATTTTATCAATATAATTAAATAATATCAATCAATCATTTTTACACACAACATCAACCTTAATTCACTATTCATCAACTCACATAATTTTAACTAACCATCACATCACATTTTCTCTCTCTTACTTTTACATCAAATTAATTTTAATTATTTTATTTTAAATATAATTTTAATTTACCCACTAACAACTAACCATACCAACTTTTTCAAATTTAACTAACCCAAACCAAAAAATCCAATCAAAACAAAAAAAATTTATATCCAAGCTCTTAAAGTCTGAGCAAAGAGTTTTGTGCATGAGAAAGAGAAACTCGAAGGGTTGTATGAAATTGGCAAATTGCTGATTCATGCCATGACCCATGAGGAATGGGAAATAATTTACTTTTTTTTAAGGCTTCCTCTCAAGTAAGAGAAACGGAAAAAAAAAATATTCTCTTTGGGATTGATCCCAAGTAAGCACCATTGAGATGTTTGTCCTTTATGTATGTGGGTCATGTTTAGATTATATCCAAATTGGAGTAATAATGGGCTAATTGAGATAGTAATAGTACATTAATGTGTATTGGGCTCTATTAATCTCTTAAGCTCATAAGTTCATATCATATGCTCAAGGCCCAAGGTAAGTAATTCGTGACTTATTCACTGCATGACACGTTGTCCGTGAACAAGTCTCGATGGAGCATTTGTAGACGATTAAAATTTGAGCTAATTAAATGGTGACAAGTGTCAAAATACAGAAATTCTATGGTGCCCATATGGGCACCATATCGTGCCATAGATCTCACGATCCAACGCCTAATATCCATTCTATCAATTCCACAATGGATATTAGGCGTTGGATCATGAGATTATGGCACCATGTAGTGCCCATATGGGCACCATAGAATTTCTAGTCAAAACACATGTTAAGTTAATTTAATAATTTTCTATTTTATTTGAGAAATTAATCAAATTTTAATTTCTAAATTAAATAGTTAATTAATTGATTATTTAATATGTATTGTTGATCAATTAAAGAATGTCACATGTATATTTTGAAGGTCAATTAAAAAATGCCACATGTCATTTTCTTAGAGAATAAAATAAATAATTATTTCTTTAACTAATTATTAAAGAGATATATATTGAAAATTCATTACCTAACAAATTGAAATATCCTTTTCCACTACTTTCTCTCCTATTTATCTCTTTAAATAATTATTAAAGAGATGAATATTGGAAATTATTGACCAAACAAATTTAAGTTTTCTTTTTCAAGACTTTCTCTCCCAACGCTTATAAATAAGGGCTCTCCTTACGATGTTTTGGGTCTAATCTTGCTTTTACGTACATGTAGATAGACCTAAGTCTTGTATGACATGGACAAAAATATATAAAAGTAACAAAATTAACTCCAATGCAAAGGGACTAGGTCTTTACTATAGTCAATTTTATTTTTGAAATCAAAACACAAATCTAGACATCTTGACCAGTCAACAAATATATCGTTTCGGAAAAAAAAAAATAAGGCAAGTCAAGAGAGGAAATTTAAGGTACCTTAACATTTAGAGGGACGCATGAGAGAGGAGAAAATATTCACGCGGATGCATCCGTAGAAACTTTTTTGATGGGGGACATATTTTCTAAAAAAACACACGCACAAGGTAAACATAGATATCTAGGTTCGAGTTTTATGTTTTCGTTGGATTAGATCTGATTAGCCGTTTGTATCTGGACTGGAGTCAGAAGTGTAACTAGAAAATTTTTTAACTCGGGGCTGCATATTATTATGGTTATTATTGGAATCGAGTTGACTTGGTCATGGGCAAGTCCAGCCGTTGGTTTGGCCCGAACCGACACAAACCAGCTCGTTGACCATGAGTGTTGAATCGGCACGTGGTTTTGACCAGTCCGATTCATGTTCAGTACTTTATAGTTTATACATTTTGAACCGGCGATTTCGATTCGGGACTAGAATCAGAACTAGAGGTTTGACCTTTTTTTAAAAAAAAAATATTATTTTTTAATTATGTTTTATTTTATTTTTTTGAACTGGCCCGTGCATATATTCCCGTCGGTTTAGGGCCCTCCAACTCTCGGCCTGGGATCGACAATTTCGACCCGTAATCAGTTTTGGTCATGACTAGAACCGAATTATCCGTCAACATATTTCAGTTTGAATTCTGAAAACTCAATCTCAACTCGCATATGTATTCAAACAAGTCAAACTCAAATAGCTAATCGAACTTGTCGATCAAATAAATAGAGTCGAACATGTTTGCAATCAAATCTGTAAGAGTTTTTTCTTTGTCTTTGAAATGAGGCGAAATTAATTGTTGGAGGCAAATCAACAAAAAAAAAAAACAAAAATGGATAACAGACTGTGCAGTGAGACAAGTCCAATTAAATAGCCCGCAGGGAAAGTGTGTGTCAAGCTTAATTTTCCAGCTCATTTGGTACTGGTCAAATCAACCCATTAAAAATTTAAAAGGCAAGAGTGTGTCGGGGCTCATTATAAATTCAATAGATAAAAATCTAATAAGGTCACAATTGTCATTTGACAATAAAGGATTGTATTCTTTCCTCTCACTACGATCATCACTTTTTTACCATTGTTCTCAGATAAACAAAGTCGACTTGAATCTTGAGGTATTCAGCCTGAAATTAAATGAGGCTAAACAAAAAATCACATGAGACTATGTATAAAATTTTTTAAAAGGTTAATTGCATTCAAAATCCTAACCTTTTGTTTAATTGCAAATAAAACTCAACCTTTTCAATTTGGCAAAAAAATACCAAACTTTTTGTATTTTTACCTTGGTAGCTAGATAATTTCAAGGGGATGTGTAGTCTACTGTTTGAAACCGGGGAAAAGGCAAAAAACGACGTGCCACGGTGTGTCCTACTGGTGGAACCGGACGTGCCACGGTCCATCCTACCGGCGAAACCAGACGTGCACGGTTCGTCCTACCGGCGAAACCGGTCGTCACCGTGCACGGCCGATTTTGCTGGCCGGACGGCGAGAGATTTTTATTTTTTTTTTATAGAACAAAATTTCTGGGGAAAAACTGTCCAAAGGGGGGCGGTAAATAGTAACACCCTTAAAAAAAAAGAGGGCTTTTTTATTTGTTGAAATGAGTCGTCGACTCTTTTTTTCTAAAAAAAAAAAGTATCAATAGTGGTTCCCCACTTGCCCCCTTAGATGACTCAAACTCGAAATCTATTGGTCCCAAGTGAAGTGTGGTATCAATTGAGCTACCTTCTTCTCGTCATGAGTCACTGACTCTTTGTGCGCTGTACAGGGCCGGCCCTGACAAAGGTCAAAGTGGGCATTGGCCATGGGCCCCAAATCTTTGGGGCCCCAAATTTATATCCACATTATATATATATATATATATATATGTGTGTGTGTGTGTGTGTGTGTGTGTGTGTTTGTTAGTAAATTTTTCTACCAATTAAAAAGCCCACAAAAGAAGTTAGCTTTTATTGGCCCAAGCCCAAACACCAATAAGACAATAATCATAAACAATAAAATAAAAAAAAAATAAAAGTCACTTTATTTTTGGAATTGGAAGCATCAACGGGAAACACAAGTATCAAGAGAGAGAATATAAAATAAATTTCCCATCGAATTAATTCTCATCCATCACACACTTTCCAAGTATTTAGATTGTTTGCCTAATGTTTCTATTGCATATAGAATTTTGTTAACAATACCTATTACTGTAGTACAAGTGGAAAGAAGTTTTTCAAAGTTAAAATTGATAAAATCATACTTGTGTTCATCTATGTCTCAAGAAATATTAAATGGATTAACAATATTATGCATTGAAAATGACATGCTGGAAAAAGTTGATTGATGGTTTTGCTTCTCAAAATGCAAGAAGGTCTAAATTACTTCAATAGACTCAGGGGCGAAACTACATGTATCACTAGGGGGTCAATGGCCCACCACAAATTTTAATTTTTTTTATTATTATAATTAAAAATTTTAATTTTGCCCCCTCTTATATTGTTTTTTGCACCCAAAAATTTTTTAGCAATGTCTTTTGTCCCCTCTCAATTAATTTCGTGGTTTCGTCCCTAAATAGACTTTTTGGTGAAGATTTCAAGGGCCAAGTATTCAAGATCGAAGGATATAATAATAGTGGAAATGCCCTCGATAGATATGTATTGGCCAAACAATGTATTCATATTTAAATTTGAACTCTTTTAGTTTATTTAGTGACATTCTACATCGAATTACATATAGAAAATATAATTTTTATGATGAAAAAATTAATATATGTTTTGAATAAATGGCCCAATACCCAAATTTTTTCATGGGCACCAAAAATGTCAGGGCCGGCCGTGGCGCTGTATTTTCCTAGCGGTTAAAGTCTGAGCAAAGAGTTTTGTGCATGAGAAAGAGAAACTCGAAGTGTTGTACGAAATTGGCAAATTACTGATTCATGTCATGACCCATGAGGAATGGGAAATAATTTACTTTTTTTAGGGCTTCCTCTCAAGTAAGAGAAACGAAAAAAAAAAAAAAAACTCTTTTAGGCTTGATCCCAAGTAAGCACCATTGAGATGTTTGTCATTTATGTATGTGGGTCATGTTTAAATTATATCCAAATTGGAGTAATAATGGGCCAATTGAGATAGTAAATAGTACATTACGGTGTATTGGGCTCGATTAATCTCTTAAGCCCATAAGTTCATATCATGTGCTCAAGGTCCAAGTTAAGTAATTCGTGACTTATTCACTGCATGACACGTTGTCCGTGAACAAGTCTCGATGGAGCATTTGTAGACGATTAAAATTTGAGCTAATTAAATGGTGACAAGTGTCAAAATACATATTAAATCAATTTAATAATTTTCTATTTCATTTGAAAAATTAATCAAATTTTAATTTCTAAATTATATAATTAATTATTTAATATGTATTGTTGATTAATTAAAGAATGTCACATGTATATTTTGAAAGTTAATTAAAGAATGTCACATGTCATTTTCTTAGAGAATAAAATAAATAATTATTTCTTTAACTAATTATTAAAGGGATAAATATTGAAAATTCATTACCAATCAAATTGAAATATTCTTTTCCAACACTTTCTCTCCTATTTATCTCTTTAAATAATTATTACAGAGATAAATATTGAAAATTATTGACCAAACAAATTTAAGTCTTCTTTTTCAAGACTCTCTTTCCTAACACCTATAAATAAGGGCTCTCCTTACGATGTTTTGGGTTTAATCTTGCTTTTACGTACATGTAGATAGACTTAAGTCTTATATGACATGGACATAAATATATAAAAGTAACAAAATTAACTCCAATGCAAAAGGACTAGGTCTCTACTAAGGTCTAAAATAGACTCAAGGGTAGATAGTGACTCTTTTTCTTGCCGCCACATCAGCAGGACCCAATCAGCTTACACTTGCATTGGAGTTTATATTCTTTTAGAATGGTCTATTTTCTACGTGGCCTGTATATTTCTTTGAATGAACCCAAAACATTGTGGATGCTCTTAATGTCAAAATAACAATTAATATTCAAGTTAAAAGCTCTAGAGAATTCTCTCGACGAGATTCAAGTGTTCTTGAAGATCCAAAGACGTTCTTGAAGATTCGAAGCAATATTCAAGTACGTTCAAACTCAAGATTGGCGTTTAATCCGAAAGTAAAATGTCAAACTTCCGAATTGCGTTATTAAAGGCAAGACCGACATAGAGAAGATCCAATATCAACTTGGCAAATTACGGCGTTCGATTCAATATCGAGCTGTCAAACCTTCGAAGAAACGTTATTTAAATTCAAAATCAAGACAGATGAAGATCAAACTGAAGATTTGTTGGATTTACGATGTACGAATCAATCGCACGCGCAGCGGAATTTTAAAATTTTCTTACCAACAACAAAGATTCGGCTATAGCTATTCGATACGATCCTAGATCGCGTGAATGATACACGAAAACTTACAGTTTAAGCTTTGTCTTCAACTATGGTATCCACGCAATCCAGATCCCGATGCACGATCCAACACAATGAATACTTTCTAGTGAAGACCCTAGGAATCCTCAATCAGAAAGCCAGAGAGTGTTTTGTGTTTTACGGCGTATCTCCTTTTCTCATCTAATGATCTGATCCCATAAAGAGATGAAGAGATAATGACCTATTTATAATTAGGTCAAACCTAAATATATGGGCCTTAGGAATCCTATAGCCCAATAGGTAATTTGACCTAATCCAATTAATAATTTAATTAAGTATAAGTCCAATTTAACTTAATCAGATATTTTCTATCAAATAGAAAATAATCTCATTACTCATATATAAATATTCCAATCTAATTGAATATTTAACACTCTCGATTTACTCTTAGCCGGAAACTAGATTGCATATTGTGTGACTCTATAGGCCTTCATATATTGACATAAATCTAATTTATGATCCTTACGAAACTCCTAGACTGCGTCGAAGGACGAACTCAAAATATGAAGTACGTTTACATAGACAAAACAAACAAACCTTTGGTGTATAATTCAATAGTGATACGGTCCCTTCATTCAAGAACCACTCGATTAAGCTTATGACTTGAATGTGTGTCTATCCAAAAGCTTAATCATTTTATCTCATCTCACTGGTTGATTTTAATTAATTATATTTGAACACCATTTCAAATATAATCACGTGCATTGGCCAATGACTTTATCAACCAAGTATAGAGAAAACGACTGTTCTCTCGATACTATATTCGAGGGATGAATCCTATCTTGGTTCAACTATCAATTCCATACATATCGTGATCTACCCAACACAAGCCCATGTCTACCCATAAGAGCGAAAGCGTTAGACTAGTTCTAAGTAAATCACTCTATACATGAATTGCGTATTAACCTCAAGTCAAAGGACTATAACATCATTCCACACACCTGACACACCATAGACACATAAACAAATGGTTTATCGGTAGGGTATGCCAATACTCTCCAAAGTATCCATGTGTCCATCACGAATAACAATTATTCATAGCAGTGAGACATACTATATTCTCCAAGAATGTGATGCAGACCACATGTCAATCTATCGCGTATCATTAATATCTCTTTCTTAATGATCATCGATTGAGGCGATTTGAGAGTTATATTTTATCAATTAATATCTCACTCTGTTAATGACAATATTAACTCAAGGGAGCAATTAATTAATAAATTACAAACAATCAAATAATTATTAAATTAATTGCAATACCATAATTATAATCTAATATAATTATTAATGTGATCATGTATATATGTCCTTAAAAAGATTGTCTCTAGGACACATATACCAACAAGATTCATCTTCAAAAGTCTCAAATCATTTGAAGATCGTTCTTGAATAAATTAATTAGATGAATAATAGAGATTTGTAATTTATTATATTTCATTTGATCCGTTTAAATTCAGTTTTTACGAATTTATAGTGTTTTATAGTCTAAGAACATGAAATTTGCGTTACACAGAAAAAAAAAATTCTTTTGTTTGTTTAGAATATTTACTAGTACAGAGCCCGTGCGATGCACGGGGTGCACAATATTAAGGCTATTTATCCAGACTTATAATTATATACATGAATACAGAAAAATGTACGAGATATATATAGTACGTGACCCGTGCGAGGCACGGGATATATTTATTTGAGGAATACTATATTATAAGATGCAATATTCAATAAAAGTTTTATAATACGCAGGAAAATTATACAATAAGATAGTATTCGACAAACAAACAATCATATATTATTAAAGACCACCTTGTACACAACATTATGAGTTTGATTTTCCATACAATAATAATAAGATTTTTTGTAAAAAGATAAGAAGGAATTTTCAATCTACACGAACTTTAAACATTAGATGTATTTACGCAAATCAATGACTATATAGATAACTAAACCCTTCAATTTAGACTTGACATCTACTTTATTTATGAGTGACGTAAAATAAAGATTTAATTTTGACCGATTAAATCTTTATTCATAGGCTTGACATATAAAACTGATTTGATGGGATTTTTCTTAACTAAACCGATGCTATGAGATAAAAAAAATCTATACTTACCTTTGACTTTTCCAGCAAAGGTAAAAAAATCGGTTCTGATTTTTATCCCATAACAAATCTTTAATGTCAAGCCTATAAATACCAAAACAAATCTGTAATTAATATCATTCTATTTCCAGCTTTGACTTTTCTGCCTACTATTTCTAGTAAATAGGATGACTTTTTATATAAGTATAAATTTCATATAATGCAAAGACTGAGATCATAAAAAAGAATCCTAAAAACTGAAACAATATATTTGCATAATTTAAGGCCATTAAGAAATCGATCTCTAAACCAGATTTGATTTTCAGAATATGTTTTTTCATTTCGAATTCCATACAAAATGGAATTCTTTCCAACCAATAGATGTCATAGCAAATATTAAACTATTAGACTATTAGTACATACCGAGCAAATTGTGTACTGATTTTAGAAAGTTAAAATGATTCATGCTAGGTAATTTTACATTTTATGCATATTGAACGGTGGGTTTTAAATATTGTTTCATAGAATGTAAAAGTGTATTATATTATTTTTATGAGATGTTGAATTTGAAAATTAATAACATTCTTCTTCATAGGAATTTTAAATGTAACAATATTCTTTGGTATGTTAGAGTAGTATACCCAGCGTTCCAATTGGATTGATGTATTCTACTTGTAAATACAAGCTATTGGAATTATATTAATTAAAAGGCATTACTTTATCTTAAGAGTAAGCATTTATCCTATATTTGCACTTAAGATAAAATCCTTAGATCACATATAGTTATAAGGTATGGTTGCGCATAGAGATGGTGATCATGGAACATACCTTGAAAGCTGTGGTCTTAAATAAAGTTCCAAGTCGATGGATGTTTCGAAAAGGGATATCGAATAATCCATAAAAGACTTGTACATAGTATGTATGCTTGTTTGACAAGAATGTTGCATTCCATCAACATTAGCGTGGGACGCAAGTACATATATGTGGGTGCTTGTTAGAGAACAAGTTCACTGAACATGACCGTATGAAAATTCTTAATGAAGAATTATTTTAGTTAATTATTCTGTCGAATAAGAATTTTCATGTTACAATAGTACATGACTAATCCTTAGACTTGAGGCACAATGGTAACTTTGTGCATATTACGTTCTACTTTGATTTATCCTTTTGGTTGCTAGCACAATCGTATAAAGGGATATTTTGGGTATTATGTTAATATGTATGGAAGTTTGTTAGTGGCCAACAAAGGATTCGACACGTATGAAGATACGAGAATTTCCTATGTATTTCATAGTTAGTAATTCAAAGTCCTTGGCCAAGGCAGGATGAATAGAGATTCACACATGAATTACTAAACATGAAATAGAATCATAGTTATTAAATCAATTTGGGTTTCGACTAAAATCATACCCAAGATTTAATCGGGAAATTAGATGTCGAAAGGATTTTACATGTATGGACTTGTAATTGAAATAGGTTTACTCGCTATTCACTTAATACTAGATTCATGCTACTTGCTAGATGTTCCCATGATATGTGGGTTCTTGAATTAAGGAGTTAATTCATGAATAAGAGTTAATAAGATTAACTCAAATTACAAAGAGTTGTAAACCCACTACTAGTATTAATTGTGAACCTAAAAGGTCACACCAATTTTTGAATGAAGGTGAAATTCAAATAGTAATTCTAAAGAGTTAGAATTAATTGACAAATCTAATTTGATTAGATGTCAATTAAAGGAATATATTAAATTAATCAATTGGATTGATTAATTGAAATTTGGATATTAATTTAGTAATTAATGGAATTACTAATTAATATTTGGAATTTAAAATTAGATTTTAAATTTCAAATCCAAATAATAATATGATTATTAAATGAGGAAATGGAATAAAGGATTAAAATAATAAAGTCTTGAAAGATGCTTTCAAGAATTATTATTTTATTAAATATCTTTAAAATGATTAAAGATTAAATATTAATAAGAATAAATTAATTATGGTGGTTATAAGATGCTAACTACTTAACATAATTAATCTTATTCTTATTAATTGAATATTGGGTGGGGAATAGTCTTATTCAAGACTTAATATTTTATGAAAATATTCTTGAAGACTTTTTATATTTTATGAAAATATTCTACCCAATATTATTATTTTATACTAAAATGTTTAGTATAAATATGGACATACTTGATGTTCAAATTTAATCTAAGTCTTGCAAAGTTTTCAAGAGTTGAAAAAGAGAGAAAAGAAGAAGTGTTCTTCATATTCAAAAATACAAGAAAGTGTTCTTGTATATTTCCTCAAATAAATATTTCATTCTATTGAATAAAAACCGATACTTTTCTACTAGCGAAGAAAGAGGTTATCGGAACCGGATTTCAAAAGGTGGATACGTTTAGAGGGAAGACACTTGGATTCCTAAAGTGAGTAACCTCAATCCGTTGAAGTTATCAAACCGGGAACCGATTCTCACAATCCACATCGTCGTTGAAGGAGTTCAAGACATACGGTAAATATTTGTACTGGTACTTAATTTTATATAACAAATCAAAATTTGTATATGATGCATGTTTTAAAGATGACGATCAGTTAATTCGCAATTAGTATGTACGGGTGTTGTATTTATACGATAAATACTTACTTTGAAAAAATTTAAATTCCGCTGCTTAAAGCCCGTACGGTACTAGCGAACCCAACATGGTATACACTACTAATAAAATCTATATTTAAAGTTTATATTTTTTCTTTACCGGAAAAAATTCCTTAATTTAAGGAATCATATATCTTCAATCAGTCCACATCTATATACATTCTTCACAATTTTAAATCTTGAATTTGATGAGAATTCGTATCTATGAGTGCAAAATATGGTTTAACAAATTAATTTTTTATTATTATTCCAGTCATACTTCTTTATACGATTTTTTGTGAAAATACAAAAATAAATTCTTAATTTTAAATCAACCGTACATTAAAGAGTACAAATTTGTTGAAATTACAAAAATAGTTTTTTACTTTTAAACAGACGTAAATTTAAATCAGTTATAAAAAAATAATATTTGTTTGCTATTTAAATATTGAATCAGTCGTAATTAATGTTGCTTGTTTTAGTTGTCACGATTTTCTCCAAACTAAATTAACAACTGCCATAATTTAAGGGCAACATTTAATGCTGATCTATTTTTAGGAGACATTAAATGTATTTGGCGGGAAAAGCTTGCTAAAAGTGTTAAATGGTTAATCTTTTAATATAATGATAGATTAATTGAATGATTTGGAACGGAGCGTTTCTTCAACTACCTACATTAAACAAAGTTACAAATTATTTGAAAATTATGTAATTAATTTATATAACATGTATCTTTATATGATATGGTTGTTTGATAGGCCTACTGGTTAGACAACTATAATATTCGACATGTATACATAGTTTTATACACAAACGACATACTTTAAAAAATAACCTGAATAAAATATAATATTTTTAAATATATGAATGTATTTTTGTTGGAAAATATAATGGATAGGTCGTCTAACCATTAACTTGTCTCTCTCAAGAATTGGTGATCTTTATATTAGTTTAATGTTAAACTAGTACGATACCCGTGTATTACACGGGTGTTGAATTAGAAAGCTTTGTAAAAAATATTAAATTTTTTATTTTTTTAAAAATTAAAATAATTTAATTTTATATAAAATATTACTTTGGGTATTAATTAAATTGTCAAATTATATTTTTTTTAATCATAATAATTAAACACCCGTACATTAAATGAAAATGTCAACCCTTGTTGAATTTTTTTACTTATATCATATAAAAATATCGATATTATTTACCATTACATAAGTACAAAAATATATATCTTAAATAAATAGAAATAATAGTGTGATATGTATATGCATAAGTGCAGAATATGTTAATTTAATATTAGCAAAAATAGATTTTTTTTTTTACTTAATTAGATGTCTAATACATCAAGTGTCGTACCAGGCGTGCTTCACTTTTTTTTAACTTTATATGTAATTTTAGAATTTCTATAAATAATTATTTATTACATTGACAACATACCAATCGGTTTTAAATAAATATCATTTTTAAAAGAATAATACCAATTTCTATTACTTTATAATATAATTTATAGTTTTATTTGATATAATTTAATTTAGTTTGATAAATAAATTTAAATTTTATTTATAAGGATATATATTACTTTTTTGTATTTTACACACACACACACACACACACACATATATATATATATAAATAGTAAAATACAAACGGACTTCATAATATCAATTTAAATGCAACACACTAATTAACATTTTTTTTTGACAGTATGTATTGGATGGAGGGTTAAAAAAATGAACAAAATATCTAAAATGACATTTATTTTATCAATGATCAATTAAGCTAAAGTGACAAATAATAAAAATATGTGGGAGTATATATTATATTTTAGTATGATACATGTTACTTGTTCAACTTATATGTGTTATATTATAATAAATTTTCTACCTTATAACATATAAGTACATTAAACATAAATATATTAATTGATAAATAATTTTATTAACTACATTAAACATGAATATATTAATTGATAAATATTAATTGATAAATAAATTTATTTTTTACTTAATTTTAATAAATAATTTTATTATTATTATAAAGATAAATGTAATTTATTTATTTTAGATATACAATATAGATGTCAAATCGAAGCTCATCAAAAGATGATTAATTTGATATATTATATATGTAAAACCGATAAAAAATACAAAAGTTATTAACTTTTAAAATATATTTGCAATTTAATGGTTATAATAGGAAATAATATTAAAATACAATTAATACAAATATTAATTTATATCCAACTCTAACTCCAAAGCATGATTTTTTGCCAAATAGAATTCCGAAGCATGAGAGTTTGCCACGTAAGCTCAGCGCATTCTGAAATTATATATAGAGAGTTTGCAACGTAAGCTCAGCGCATTCTGAAATTATATATAGGGAGGATTTTCAATAAGAAATTTTTTTACACGTGACAATATTTTATATGTAGGTATAAATATCTGACTAACTAAATTAGGTTTATGCCATAATTAAAATATTTTATACCATAAAAATATAAAATATAATGAGTAAATAAAAATAATAGTTTGTCTTATTTATTTGCTATTCACTTTTAAAAAATCATTTCAAACTATTCATTTTTTAATAGTTTTTTTAAAAATTATTTTAACACTAATGTTTTTATATGTATAACAGAAAAATAGTTATCATTAAATTGGTTTTGATAAGCAAATAACAATTGATTTTTTATTGTAAATATTAAATTGTTTTCTATTAGAAACTATATATTTTCTTATTTTATATATAACAATATTGGCATAATTTGATAATTGTGCATTACAAAAGAATAACAAATAAATAAGTTAATATATTGTTTTTATTTATTCAATTGTAACTCGTGAGAAATAAATCAGAGTAGAGAAAATTTGTCGAGTCCGACCGAGAGCGCGTCTGCGGACTGCGGAGGTGCAAATGCTGAAGCTCAAATGCGCCGATATGTCTGCCGGCGAGTCTCCGGCGACATCCTCATCTTAATGTTGAAATACGGCGAATGTCCGCTCTCATCTTCTAATATGTTTCGCTTGAGCTTCACTTCACTCTTCGTATGTAAAAGCACGATTAAGGAAATTGTAGGCTGTTCAAATTGTTAGAGATTGCTGGTGAGAGTTAATTTCGAAGCCCGGAGACAGATTTTCCGACCTCCTGTGGTGCTTTTCACTGCAGTTCACGTCTTTTTTGCACTGTCCGGGAGATCTTACTTTTCGAAGGTAAAGTAACTATGCGGAGTGTGATTCGATTTCTTACTTTCTCTTCGATATGATTTATTGACAGCTTTCTAATTTTACTTTCTGTGTATTGATTTTTCGCAAAGCTTTGCCCTTTTTCGTTTGTGGTCAATTTTCGATTTGTTTGCTATGTTAACAAAAACAAAGTTTTGACCGTCCGTTGTTCCATAATATCCTTAAACCGTTCTTTTTTTACTTGAAAATCTTGCGGATTTTGTCTATTCATGTGTATTGGTTGTCCAAATGTATGGAATTAGCTTGATAGGTTTCAAATGTGAGTTCTGGGTGGTTGGCTGTGAAAAATGTTTAGGATAAGTGATCCTATGACTTGTTTTTGTTAAGAAATGCAGATTGTTTGGAGCTCAATTCTGTTTATTGTTTTTAATTTCCGAGGAACTTGATGTTCAATCTGGGATTTGTAGAGAATGGTAACCTTTGATGTGAGATTTCATAGAAATATATTGTAAATTGCCATTTACAGGGCAGTGTGAGCTGGAGGTGTTGTCATTGTTATTCTTTCTGCACCCATTTTCACATTAATCTAGGCAAAAGTTGTTCTGTAGTGAATTGGCTCTTTGAACTGTTCCTGTATTCTTTCATTCTCCCCTCTCCCTTTATATTTTTTTGTTCATCTGTCAACCTCAAGTGTTTCCTGTATGGAATATTCATCGTCCTTT
>BKCP01004224.1:87480-127270 GCA_008636005.1 Striga asiatica
AAAAGGTTCGCATGAGTGTGGAATATTGATGTACATTTTTCTGGTCCCCTTTTTGGCTGTAGCCCATGCCTGTATTCAAAGACCATGTATTCTATTCCATATTACTAAAATTATTGTGCCGGTGAATTTTGTGCAAATATTAGTTTGAAAATTTGATTGAGTGTGATTTTGAGATGTATATAAAATTATAAATAATATTTAAAATATAATAATCAAAGTTGACGTAATACAAAAGTACGACAAAAGTTATTAAAATTGATAATTAATTAAAATTATATTAGTGGATGAATAGTGAATTAATGTGACAAAAAATCAATTTTAGGCCGATTCCAATTTGTCATTTTGGTGAATCGGAATCGACCTGGGAAAGACTAAGGGCTGGTTCAATAAACCAACGGTCCTGGTTCAGAATCGACCGACGGTTCAAGGCCGATTCGAGAAATTAAAAATAACTAAACTAAACCACCAAATTAGATTGATTTTGCTCATCCTCAAGGAATATACTATTTACCCTAAATACAATTGTAATTTTTGTGCTTGAGTGCTGTTAAATTGAACGAGTCTGGCTCGCCTTGGTTAGAGTTCGACTCGGCTAATTTGATAAACGCTCATATTATTTTTGTTTGGTCGGCTCGAAAAGAAAATTTTTATATAATTTTTTATAGTTTGACTTGTTAATAGTGATTAACAAGAAGAGGTTGAGGTCAACTTCAGACTCGTTTATTTAACGAGCCATATTCAACTCGACTCATTAAGGGCTCGAGCTCAAGTTCAGCTTGATTGATCTCGTTTACAAGCCCTTGACCCGTTGACCGGACCAAAAGAACCCCACGAATTCCAGTCTCTTTTTCCCTTTTATATTCCATTTTTTTAAATAAAAAATATTTACCATATCCGTTTTAACCTTTTCTTGCTCAACAATCCAATTCACTTTTATCCACTAATTTTTATAAAACCCTCCTAGAACCCTACACTCTCCAAACTTTTATCCATTCATTTATAAAACCCTCATTGAACCCTACACTATCAAAACTACACCAAATTTGCTTCGGTACATACTCTACACAGCCACCACTATGTATCGCTTTGTCAATAATCTAGCTTCTAAAGCAAGGTACTCAATGGGCTTCTTGTTCATCTTATCCTCCGATCTAATTTATGGCTATTTTTCTTGTTAATGATTTTTCTTGTGTTTCTTCGATCTGTTCAGGGCTGCAAGGAGCAGCCAACTGGTGCGTTCTCTTTNAATAATTTATCCTTTTGGCTTTATTGTTCTTCTGGTGCCTTTCGTTTTCTAAAAAAGTTTTGATTGTTAAATGTGTGTAGGCCAGTAGTAGGTTGTCCTGGAGCAGAAATTATGGGGCGAAGGACATTAAATTTGGGGTGGAAGCTCGGGGCGCCATGCTTAGAGGCGTGGAAGAGCTTGCTGACGCTGTTAAGGTTACAATGGGGCCTAAAGTAAGTTTTAATTAATTATCTTTTGTGGGCTGAATTTGATTTAAATCGACTGTGATTGTGCCTGAATACCATTAAAAACCCTGCTTTGATGGTTTTGGCGACAACTAAGGTTAAATATATATGGTTTTAGTTTATTTAATGAGGAAAAGTATGAAACTTGGAGGCCTTGACTGAAAATTTTGTTGTGGGAATGCAACTTATTTTAGTTTCTTTTAGTCTGTTTCATTTTTTGTTCTCTTTTAGGAAATTAAAGTTGCTCTCTTTTTGTATATTATCTTTTTAGTTTATGTAATTGATTAATTGTGTTTTGTTGCTCTAGGGCCGTAATGTTGTGATAGAACAAAGCTATGGGTCTCCAAAAGTGACAAAGGATGGTGTTACAGTGGCAAAGAGCATTGAGTTCAAGGATAAAGTAATGAATGTTGGTGCTAACCTCGTAAAGCAGGTCTCCAATGCCACTAATGATGTTGCAGGGGATGGTGAGTCTCTTGTTCTGTTATCCAATTTTTATTTATTTATTTATTTTTATTTTTGGGTCATGTTTACATGTACTTAAACAGATAAAGGTGTAAAATTTGTGCTTGGCTGACCATTGGGGCTTAGTTTTTGATTTTTCTGACCTTCTGTTTGGGTAGAATCTCTTATTGACAAAGAATGACAACTGGTCCTTTAATTTATCTTATCTTTTCAGGTACTACTTGTGCAACCATACTTACTCGTGCAATATATGCCGAAGGATGCAAATCAGTGGCAGCTGGAATGAATGCCATGGACTTGAGACGTGGGATCAACTTGGCAGTTGATACAGTAGTAACAAACTTGAAAAGCAGAGCCCGAATGATCAGCACATCTGAAGAGATTGCACAGGTTACATTTTTTGGCTTCAGCAATTCGTATGTTAAGATGGTGATGTTTATTTTCCTCTTTATTATAACTTGTCTCCCAAAATGCGGACCTTTTTTAATGAATAGGTTGGTACGATATCTGCAAATGGAGAAAGAGAGATTGGTGAGCTCATTGCCAAGGCTATGGAAAAAGTCGGCAAAGAGGGGGTTATTACCATTGCAGTAAGTGACAATTTTCTTGTTTTGTTTATTCCTTTAAAAGCAAGAACTTAAGTCAATTTCCCTTTATTTATTATCCGCTGATGTTAATAATACCTTGTTCAGGATGGGAAGACACTATATAATGAACTGGAGGTTGTCGAGGGTATGAAGCTTGACAGGGGCTACATATCTCCTCACTTCATCACCAACCAGAAAAACCAAAAATGTGTAAGTTACAACTGGAGTGTATAGAATAATAATCATATTTTCCTTGGCCGAGGCTCTTCGATTGATGTTGATTTGTTTTTTTTTTTGGTAAAATGTTTTTATGGACTATTGATCTTTTTTTCTCTTGTTTGCATGATAGGAATTGGAAGATGCTCTAATTTTAATCCACGAGAAGAAAATAGAAAGCTTGACTGCCCTGGTGAAAGCCCTAGAGATAGCTTTGAAGGTAAAGTTAGTGTTATCAAAATCTTAACTGGTGGTCTCATGTTACATGAAATATTTACCATGATTTTCTAAATTATTTCAGAAGCAAAAACCTTTGTTGATTGTTGCTGAAGACTTAGAGAGTGATGCATTGGCAACTCTCATTCTGAACAAGCTTCGAGTTGGATTGAAGGTGTGCCTAAGACCATTTTGCATTTGTACAACAATATCACATGTTTCTCAATTTATTTTTTCATAAGTTAACATTGGTCGATGATTTATTGATGCATCTTTAACCATTGTAAAAATTTCTCGGATATTCAGGTGTGTGCCATTAAAGCTCCTGGATATGGAGATAACAGGAAGGCATATTTACAGGACTTAGCAGTCTTAACAGGAGGGGAGGTAATGTTGACTCTCTCATCTCTCTCTCTCTCTCTCTCTCTCTCTCTCTCTCTCGGAATACTTATCATGATTACTTTATTGCTTATTATAAATGTAGGTCATCACAAATGAACTGGGAGTGGATCTTGAAAACGTGACCATTGACATGTTTGGCTCATGCAAGAAGGTGAGATGAAAATGTGTCTGTTCTTTCTTTCATATGCTTAATGGAGGTACAAAATCTTAATACATAATTACGTGTTTGAATGTATCCTTTATGTTGTCTTTTGGACTGAAAACATCAGGTTACTGTATCAAAGGATGACACGGTTATTCTTGATGGAGATGGTGACAAGAAATCGATTGAAGAAAGATGTGAACAGGTTTATGCCATATTATTTTTAGGTTTTATGTTTAAATGTTTCTAACAATTCAATGGGAAAAAGTTGTTCTTACTTCTTTGTTAGAGCACAATCTCAAATTCATGGATTTTGTTCGACAGTTGAGGTCAGGAATCGAGTTGAGCACTTCTGATTATGACAAAGAGAAGCTTGAAGAGAGACTTGCTAAGCTTTCCGGTGGTGTTGCTGTCTTAAAGGTAAGACTTTAGAAACAAAAAACTTAGATTTTTTTGATAATAATAATGATTGCCTCACACATCGCCTGTGCTGATTTTATTAGTTTACAAAGAGAAAAACTTCATTTATCTTCTAAAAATTTTAAGTATTCTCATTTGGGGTTATATGAGATTTGTGTTTATTGCCTTAGAAATATTTGCCTTCACATCTTCAGTATGCAATTTGTAAAGATGAAAGACATGTGAAGAAGCGTATGCAGTTTTTTAACATAATTCGGTTTATAGTAATTGTGCTACACCTCAACAGGCAGTTGTTGTAAATTGTAATAGACCCTTTATATTATTTCCTTTTGAATAACCTGTGATTTTGTGAATGCATGCTTAAGATTGGTGGAGCCAGTGAAGCTGAGGTTGGTGAGAAAAAGGACAGAGTTACTGATGCTCTTAATGCAACAAAAGCAGCTGTCGAAGAAGGCATTGTACCTGGTAACTTACACCGTCTTGCTGTACTTTATTTCTTTTTTATTTAAAAATTATTGTATTTTTTTGGTAAAAGATTGCCATTAATACCCCTTCAAAAGCCAAACTTCTCTCCAGCTGTGTGGCCCAATTTATGCATGTTAGTTTCAAAGAATAACTACTAAAACTACCCCCCTAAGAGATTCAACCCGACTGCAAAATAGATTTACCTCTTAGTGTTACAAATTTACCCCTTAAAGTGTTTCAATTTGCAAACAACCATTTGAGGGAACTATTGTGAAAGGGATATTTGTTTTTGTAGAAACCAGAGTTACTCAATAAATCTCAATGGTTGTCTGTATATCTAACTGCAATTGAATTTAACAGGTGGTGGAGTTGCTCTCCTTTATGCTTCCAAGGAACTGGACAAGCTGCAAACAGCCAACTTTGACCAGAAAGTTGGTGTGCAGATTATCCAGAATGCACTCAAGGTTTGCGCCTATGTCCTCATTTAGTCATCAACCTCTAAAAGAAGTAAAAATGGACTAGTCACCTGAAGAAAGATACACAAATTTTTTTACCTATCCATATATTCTTCTCATCCGTGAATAGAGTCTGAAAAATGCATGAATTTCTTATATTTTTTTGCTGTGGCAGGCTCCCGTACACACGATTGCCTCAAATGCTGGAGTTGAAGGGGCTGTTGTGGTTGGAAAGCTTTTGGAGCAGGATAATCCTGACCTTGGTTATGATGCGGCTAAAGGTTTGTATGATGCCCTCGTAATTATTCCTCAAGTCGCTCGATTATTTTGAGAAATTCACTTATGGTTGGTGGGTTTTTCATTATTTGGAAAAAAAAAAAAAAATACAAAATGTACATATTTATTTTATGCCACTGTACTGAAAATGAATTAAGATAGTAATGTCCCTCGTCGTTATTATCTTGTAGCACTTACCAATGAGACCCTTATTATCTTGTAGCACTTACCAATGAGACCCTATCGATTAGTAGTCTTAAAAACAAGGGGTATATTACATTGGAAAAAAAAAAACCCAAAATTGTACAATATAAGCTCATTCTCTTTTTTCGAATGTCTGATCAGGCGAGTACCTGGACATGGTTAAGGCTGGAATTATCGATCCATTGAAGGTTATCAGAACTGCCTTAGTGGATGCTGCCAGGTAAAATAATAATAATAATAAAAATTACTAGTAATTTTTTCATTGCAGTTTTTTCTAAGATTTCCATTATATTCTTACTCAGCTTGATTGGCCTAATGATTATAAATATGTTGTGGTGTAGTGTGTCTTCATTGTTGACGACAACAGAGGCTGTTGTATATGAGCTCCCGAGGGATGAGAAGCCAGCTCCGGCAGCCGGGCGAGGCGGCGGCATGGGAGGAATGGGCGGCGGAATGGGAGGAATGGGCGGCATGGGAGGAATGGGATTTTGAGCTCTGGATTTTATTTATTTTGTAGTTTATTTTTGAGGCCTGGTTCAATATATTTTATTTTGTAGTTTATTTTTGAGGCCTGGTTCAATATATTGAATGTGTTGATTTTTGAGGCTAGGGTGAAATTGGACACATATTCTATCTCAATCTATTTTACCTGAATCAATTCATCATCTGTTTCATCTTTTTCACTCTTTTCCTTTTTCTTTTTTTTTTTTTTAACAAACGATAGAAACTTCCATTACTCACAGCAGCGAAAATAGAGTCCTGTGACCCACTGGTCACCAAAAAAAACACTTGACCGCAATCAACGATTGGAAAGCCAAGCAGGAACATCTTCACACCAGTCATTGGCTACAAGGATTAACTACAGCATCTAATGCTGAAAAAGCAAAACCTTCAGAATTTACAGACACATCACTAACAAAACAGCAGCAACTCAAGAGAACCTTCAGAATTTGCAGACACATCAGTAACAAAATAACAGCAACTCAAAAGAGAAACCAATCTTCAGCTATCAGCTTCATGTGATCTTCAAACTCCCTGGCAGCGTCAAGGCCTGGACCATAGCCTCATCATCTAAGTTCACATAATTGGGTTTGTCATATCCTTTAGGTAAACTAATTCTGTCAAGCTTTACTTTATAAAGTCGATTTAAACATAATTGCATATCAAACATACCATCCACTAGAAACAAAGGAAACTCGAGAATTCAAGATTAAAAACAAATATCAATAAAACAAAAAGGTGACATCTTTCTTTACTTACAGAAAACATAAGCCAACTCCAAAACTCCACACATTCTGTGCACTAGTTTACACATTAGAGTTCAACTAAACCAAACTACACCACATTATTATCAGCATTAAACATAAAATAAAACAACATGAAAAAGACAAATTCTTCCAACGAAAACTTTCTTATGCTTCAAATCATTCACGTAAAAAGAAACTCATATATCGAATAAATTACCGGCGTTTACTACTGGAGTGGGCACTGGTGTGAACTCGTTCCAAAGGGGCAACGGCACGGTAACTTCCAAAGCTCCCTGTAAAGAGTGATTCTCAAACATCCAATTATCAAACTGCAAATCCAACGCTTCATAATTTATTATGTTTCCAAGAAAGTGGGAATTATCAGCTAGTACCGGATCTTGTTGGAAATTGTCTACAGGCCCTTTAATCCGAATGCTTTTCTTCGAGCCAGCACCCTGGTGCTTATTAGAGTACACCTGCAATTGTAAAACATGTGAGTTCAAATCGTTCAGGCTTGAATTTATACTTGCTGAAAACCAACCGCGACTCCAACCTGAGCCTGAGGTTGAGAAAATTGGTTCCCTGAGTTGTTTCCCGCACTTTGATTGGGCAGGATTACGGATCTTGAATTCTCATAAGCAGTGTAAGCGGAACTATTAGAAGAACGGGTCCCAGTGCTTCTTTGGCGCGCGGTACTGTGCACGGTGTGGGCTGCGGACGAGCAACGCCTCTCCTTGGGCATTTTCTTGATTTCTGACACGGGGCCATTTTTCTTCTTGATTTCTGACACGGGGCCATTTTTCGAGAGCTGGGACCCAAGCGGACGGACGTTGTGCAACTTCGAGATCGGATTTTTGCTAACTGTTGTGGGCTGCGGCCTGTAAACAGGGGCCACGGGGGCCCGGACTTGATGGTGCTGTGGGGCCGGCGTCTGAGCCAAAAGGGGTCTGGCTAGGGTGGTGTTATTGATGAGGGGGGTGACAGCTAGCGCGGGATTAGAGATTGGATTTTTGCTGATGGGTGGGCCCGCGGGCTGCAGCATGTAAACAGGGGCCACAGGGGGAAGCCCGATGGGATAATGGGCCAGTGGGCCCAGTTGAGCCAAAAGGGGTCTGGCGACAGCTGGCACGGGATTCGGGACTTTCTTGATTCGTTTACGTTCGGCCAGCCAGTACTCGTCTTTATCGGTTGCGTGGCAATGGTCGGAACTGGAAAGTCCAGTCCCCCAGAAGAGGCATGGGGCCACTGAATCGCACACATAACAGTAGCACTGAAATTTTAAGGAAGTTTTGAATCAAACATGGATTTGTATATGTGGGAGTGCATTTATCTGAAGAAAGTTTCGTGTTTATCATGCGTCGTTCTATGATTTAGGAATTTACCTGTTCCTTCTCTTTTTTTTTTTTGTGTGTTTGTGTGCGTGTGTGGGCATGTGAAATTAGGTGAAAGCACCTTCACAAGGGTGCTTTTCTTAAATCATGCTTAGGAATAAATTACCAGGCTACAATGGATCTCGTGCCTAGTTGAAGCAAATCGATATTTCGCACAAAGATGTCGTGCGTGAGGGAAGTCTCTGCATGCAACCTACAAAGCATAGAAAAAACAGACAAAAGTTCGGTTTAACTTCTAATTAACAGCTGCACAAAGATTGAGCCAGAAAGGGAATCCAGTAATCCACTGTCAATTAATGAGTGATAGAATTGTGATGGCATATACACTTACCATTCCATGATCACGTCAACAAGTAAACATCATTCATAGACTATCAAATATGGCCCAACTTGAAAGATATATGCTTACATAAGTTGTAACCAATGAAGACCTCTCGCCCAGAAACAGTCAAACTAAAATTGAAAATTCAAACAGAACAAACAAAGTACACACATCCATACACAGATATATGACTGAAGCAGACATTTAGACATGTACTGTGCACAGAACAGCAAAATTACAAAGGAATTACACAAATTCTAGACAAAATAAGCATGAGAATGCAACTATACACTCATCGATCAGTAGATCAAGAATAAATATATCAGTGAAAAATCTTATCGTGGTTGAAATGAACATAAAAAAACATATACAGGGAAAAACAACACAATAAAAAAATACACATATTACCTCGCCCTTCTCGGCAACAATCACCACATCATCGACCTTAACGCCAATTGATTTTGGGTGCTGCCACCCCCAGTTTATCAGGGTCACCTTCCAAAACCACACAATCATCGTCATCACCACCACCGGAAAAGCTACCAGACGGCTTCAAAGGCTCACGCCTCGGTTTCTTGGGAGGCTTCTGAAAAGTCCCATCCACCAAAACGACGCCACACTTCTGAAGAGCCTCAAAAAAAATCTGCGACAGCCACTTATCCCTATCCACAGATCCAGGCCGACCAACACCGCTGCCGTTTTGGGCTCCTCCAAATTCCATCTCCTCCAAAAATAACAAACTTCGGAGAACGAATTAGGGTTCAAGAGGAGGCAAGTAGGCACGCCGGCAGCAGGTGTGATCACGCAAGAGGGGCTACAAGAATTGGGGGGAAAAAACTCTAATTCCATAAAAGGGTAATAGCTCAGGGGTTTTCAGTTGGCCGGGGTCAATTTTGTTGCGTGGGGTGGTGGTACGGTTTTTTTCCCGCTCGAATACTGTGAATTTGTGTGCACGTGGGCTCACTGGAAAAGTAAACGAAATTTGATTTAAATTTAAATAAATACTAGTACAACACCCGTTTATTACACGGGTGCTTGTTAAAAAAATATTCTTAAATTTTAAAAGTTAATGAAAAAAATTATTTCAAATTTTATTTACTTTTTTTACAAAAAACATATATTATTTATATATTTTAGAATAACACTTGTTACTTGTGTGACATACATGTGTTATATTATAATAATTTTTATAATTTATATCATATAACTATTTGAAATATAAATATATTAATTGATACATAATTTTATTTTTTAATTAATATTAAAATATAATTTTATTATTTTATAAGATAAATATAATTTTTTTTATACATATAATATGGATGTTAAATCGAATTCATCAAAAGATGATTAATTTGATATATTATATTGTAAAACTGATAAAAAATACAAAAGTTATTAACTTTTAAAATATATTTCCAATTCAATGATTACAATAAGAAATGATATTAAAATGAAATTAATACATGTAACTTGACCATAAATAATCAACATATTTATGGATACTCCGAACCTAATTATTTTTTGATTGAAAGTAAATTAAAATATACCCAAGCCTAATAACAAAGCATGTAATTTTGGCACATAAGATCCCGAAGCATACGAGTCTGTCACTTAAACTCAGCACGTTCTGAATTAATATATATATATATATATATATATATATATATATTAAAATGAAATTTTGGGATTAAAGACAACTATGTTAAATAGTAACTCATTTTGTTTTCATTTATTTTTTCTTTTAACTAGTGTTGATTTTTTAGCAAC
This sequence comes from Striga asiatica, assembly GCA_008636005.1. Lineage (NCBI taxonomy): Eukaryota > Viridiplantae > Streptophyta > Magnoliopsida > Lamiales > Orobanchaceae > Striga > Striga asiatica. The sequence continues at coordinate 97,529 of BKCP01004224.1, forward strand.
ATGACCTGAGGCGCTAGATTAAGATTGAGGGAGATTCTGCAGTCCCGTTACGGAACTATTCCGTCAGGATTGGTAACCGTTAGATCAACTATCCACGATGGTTACATGATGATCTAACGATTACAAATCCCAACGGAATAGTTCCGTAACGAGATTATAGCATTTCCCTAAGATTGTATCATTCATTTTTCATTTTTTTTTTTTTTTTTTTTTTTTTTTTNTTATCACTGTTTGTTTTTTAACAACGTTAAACATGAACCTCTAGCATGTAAGCTAAAAAATATATTGGGGCTAGATCATTCATTTTCATCTTTTTTAATTAGTATTGTCATTTTTAGCAAAGTTAAACCTGAGTCGCTAGCTTGTAAGTTAAATAATATATTATCTCACTAACACGTTTATATTTGATATTGAATATCATACTGAGTCGACTTAATCCAATAAGAAAATGATACATAGCCAACCTAGTGTACTACTAGGTTGACAACACAAGTGAGAAACATTCACAACTAGGTTGACAATGTAGCATTTCCCATCCAAGAAACAATCTGACCGAAAGAAGTAAGCCGACAGGTCGAAGAAAGGCCGAAGGCGCTTCTGGTCGAAGAGTTCTCAGGTTGATGAGGATGTGATAGTGATCATAGCAACACTGACGTGTCGAGCTAGGGCCCCCAGATGGCCTGATTGAAACTCGACATGAATGTATGACTGGTCGTATGGTCGACCTATGAGCTCGGCATTGGAAACACTCTACTTTGAGGTAATCTGAGTCGGTCGCACAATTAGACTATCTAATATGGCAGACTACTGGATAAAAACGAATATTATTTGGATAAGAACCACACGTGGATAGGGCCACGTGGCCTAATTGGACAGTTTGGGCAGTCTTGGACAACAAAGTAACACACCCTTATATAAAGGGGTCAGGTACGTCCATTACATCCTCTACACACTCTCTGCATACTTACTTACAGAACTTTACTACTTTTCATTGTCTTCTTTAAGTTCTGACTTGAACGTCGGAGACTTTACACCGGAAAACTACCCGGTGTTGGAGTATCACTTGTGAGTTGTTCCACTTTGACTCTATAGAGAAATTGGGCCTAGTATATATATACATAGTGGGCTACTCCTCCCATCACCAATAGATTTTAGGATGGAACCTCACTATGGTGCACCTAGGCACACTCTCTTATGGTGTGCTTCATCTGCGTAGGACCGCACCTTCTTGCCCGATTCTCTAAATCTTACATGGTGTCAGATCCAGGCGGACTCCTGCCTGGGTCTCTATCTCTACTCAGCCAACTTCATTCTGGGTCTCTATCTCTACCCGGCCTGCTATGGGCTTCGACTTACTCTCTACCCAGCTTACTCTAGGCTTGGGTTTATGATTGATTCACAAGTGAGGGGGCGTGTTGGAGTATCACTTGTGAGTTGTCATATATTGATTCTATAGGGAAATTAGACCTAGCATATATACCTAGTAGGCTACTCTCCCATCACCAATTGGTTTTGGGATGGAACCTCACAATGGTGCACATAGGCCCACCCTTTTATAGTGCACTTCATCTGCGTTGGACCGCACCCTCTTGCCCGATACTCTAAATCTCACACATTGAGTTTGTGCAGGTATCAAAGTTCATCAACGGGCGAGGAAGATAATCCAGGTCGAAGAAAGCCGATCCGAGGTCTTTTACATACCAATACTGATATAAATTTGATTTTATTATATATATATATATATATATATATATTTATTTCTTAATGTAAGAAAAATTAATATATTATCCCGGTAGCCCCGTTTATACTGATATAAATTTGGTTTTATTATTTATATTTATTTTTTAATACAAGTAATAATAACTATACACACATGTTTTTTATAATTTATTTTTTCACAATAATTAAACAACTTTGATTTAGCAATTGCCATAAAAATAAATCCTTTCTATAATCAAGAAAATTTCTAATTTTATTCTTAAAACTTTATAGTCTATTTAGCATACTATGCAATGAAAATATATTTTACAATAAATTCTTTGTAGAAAGAAAACAAAATTAAAAAGAAAATGATAGAAAAATTTCATGGTTGACAATAATATACAAATAAATCACATGTTGAAATTCTAAAGAATAGTAATATATATAAATTTTATTATCTGGCCATTAGTAAAACTACTTAATATATCTAGTCATTATCTTTTAAATGGTAAATTATATGAATTTGAAGATTTATTTGTTTTCTATACAATCAAATAAAGCTTAAAAAAATTATATTGGCAAAGCTTGTTAGTGGCCAAGCCAGGAAAGCACGAGGGAAAATTATTTCACCAATTTGATTTTTCTTAATTAATTGGAAGGAAAAAATTTATCTAACCTGTTACGATTTGATATAAATATTTTAGGATGAAAAGTCATTATTTGTGAAAAAAATTAATAATATGGTTAGAACTTAAAATCTATTTTCATGTTTATTAGCCAAAATATTATCAACATGAATCACGAAAAATCAATTTGCTGTTTGTTATAATGGATATCAATAAATATTGCAAATGCTGATAAAATTATTCAAGGAATAACCACCAATTTCAAACTTGGTTTCCGTTCTTCTTTTCGCCATCGACGAGCTGTGTACAAGGTGTATATTTTGGAAAGGTCCCAAAATTTTAATATGCTTTGAATGTTCCTATAAATTGCAAAGTTTACAGAGTTGAAAAATGCCAGACGGCAGCCCTTGCACAGGTGAGTTACATTTTCATTTTGTTATTTTCTTCTTTTGAGTTATGTATTATTTATTTTGTGCGTTTTTTTATTTTATATATTTTTTTAATTTTATTGGTCGCTTATGCATGTAATGTGTTTTTTATGTGTATATATATATATTTTTTTTATCACTGTTTCTTTTGTACCTCATTTTTTGTGAATATTCGCATTGGTTTGTGTTGTTCTTAATGCCCATTTTACTTATTTTTTTATTTTTTAAGTTTGGCTACATACTTTTGAAATGGTTATTTGCGCTAAGATTAAGAAAGATAAAAGAAGTAATAAAATAAAAATGTGAGCGTGGCAGTGAATGAACATCTGAACAACGAAGCTTTGAACTAAAATCAATTTTGAGTTTTAACAATTCTAGTTCTTTATGGTTCATATCNTAAATAAAGACACATATTTGGGATTAACATTGTTCTCATATTAGGCCTAAATTTTATTATATTGTCATCACTAACATAGACATTGAAATGGAGGACGTTATCGTGCTCATTGAGGAAGTAATTAACGTGATGAAAGTTTTTTTCTTGCTTGGTTTTGTTTATGTTAAATTATGTGGCCAAAGGAACCGTTCCCATAGGGAGTATTACGATGAAACAAGGGCTTCGTTTAGTATGTCTGAGAGACTACCAAAATATTGAACACATGAAAGAACTTATACGTATTAGTGATAAAGCATGTGTCAAGCAACTTCGCATGGATCAAGCAACTTCACATGGATCAAAATACATTTGGTCATTCATGTTATCTAGTGGAGCACATAGAAAAACTTGATGGATCCCGGACTGTTGAGGTTAGTGAGCAAGTGGCCATCTTCTTGAATGTCCTCAGCCACCAGAGAAAAAAAAAATACTGTTGTTAAATATAATTTCAAGCGGTCAGGTCAAATAATTATCAAACTATTTCATAGAGTACTCAATGTTGTGCTTCGTTTACACTCATTACTTGTCGTTCAACCAAAAGCAGTAGACGAGTCAAACACAGGTTGGAGGTAGAATTGGTTTAAGATTAGTGAAAAGGTGACAAGAAATCAAAGAGTTTTCATTTTTTTTATAAAGTTTACTTAAAATGCATGAAAAATGAGGACAAGACCAATATTTTTTTTTATTCCATTATTACACATGGATGTTTGGGAGCATCAGATGGCACATACATTCTTGTGCGTGTGCCCCAGTCATTTACGCCCGATTTATAGAAATAGATAAAAGTGCTATTTCTGTAAATGTTGGCGGGTTGGGAAGGGTCGGCTACGGACAATCAAGTTTTGAGGAAGCGTCGTTGTGCTGGTGGTTTACGTGCCCCTATTGGTGAGCACAAAAAAATTAATTGAACGACTTTAATTTTCAAATGACCATGATATCGGATAGTAGTTAAATTTACCCACTTTTGACGCTTTCACAAGAAGCTATAAATGGAGGATACACAAATGGACCTGGGTTTTTGACTCCCTATAGTGGTGTACAGTATCATATGGATGATTTTGGGGAAGGTTTATGTACACCTAGAAATTATAGGAAACTATTTAACCTACGACATGCTAGAGCAAGGAATGTCGTCGAGAGAGTGTTTGGCGTATTGAAGCTGAGATGGACGGTTTTGAGGAGCAAAACATTCTTTGACATAGTTACCCAAAATAAGGTCATTTTATCGTGTTGCTTCCTTAAAAACTTCATACGTCAGTCTATGAGTAGTGATCCTATAGAAGTCGATTATGAGGATTTCTTAAATGAACCAAGTACCTAGGAGTCGTTATATCCAGATGAGTTTGTGGATGTTGTGGAGCCAACGCCAGAGTGGACGAACTGGAGGGACGCTATGGCCATGGAAATGTACAATCAATGGGGCAGTGAAAATTGATCTTGTTTTTTACTGCATTATTAAGGTACAAACTTGGTCTTGTTTTTAAATGGGAGGTTTTTCAGACTACGCCATAATGGATGTTGTATTTTCATCATTCCCGTTTCTATGTTTGCAAGACTTTCTTGTGATGTTTAAATATTCTTAACACTAATATTATGTGAACAACACATTGTGGTTTGATTACATGATGTTTTACCTATTTGACTTTGAAGCATGGGGCCGTTGACCATCTATTTTGTTCCACTAACAACCATGCCACANACTTTTTGGCCTAATTTTTCTTTTTTAAAATGCTACAAGTACATAATAAATTTTTATAGGGATGTACATAACACTCACTTGGAGTGGGGTCTATTTAATTTTTTATTTGAGAAAATTACACCTGCCATGATGTAATCTCATTTATATTGCACGCTTACAAAATCCCATCTTTTATTTGCAGTATTACGAGAAATATTTGATAAATAATTTATAGTAACCCCTTTCTCTCTCCTAAAGTCAAACGTTCCTATATTTTTTGTAACCCCTTTCTCTCTCCTCGCCATTATCCTTCCGAGAAGAAAATAATTCTCCTTTCATTTCCGGCGAGCCACCCGCCGCAAGAGCAACCTATCGAGAGCCCAACCATGAAGCATCGCAGCACCGTCGCCCTCCTGTTATTCGACTGACACCACCGTGAACACCGTCCTCCCTTACATCCAATCCCGACGAGTTCGAACTCACGCCGCCCGACAACCGTACACCTGACCCTCCCGACGAGCCTCACCACCAACCTTGTCCAGCTTCTCACAAAACAACCCAGCAACCCGCGATTTCCGACCAACATCCGACGCCTTGATCTGGTGTTATTTCCAGTATATGTTCTGTATATGTTCGGTATATAACGACTAAGTTGGTCTATCTACTGTATATTTTTGTATATAATGACCTATATATTCAGATATCACAATTTTGGTGTAGATGAAAGTGCTATGTAAATAAAAAAAATGAGATATTTACGGAATATATACTAACTAAAAACACAATATATATTGTTTTTAAAAAAAAGTTGAACATATACTGACTATAAACGCAATAAATACTGACTATTCAAAAATCTGAGAACTAACTTTGAGAATTGAAACCTACCATTAACGCAATCAACTCACCAGGGATGTACTTCCNTTTTGTAACTATATATTTGCATATACACAAATAAATGCAATCTAATTAGTAGGAATGCAATTATAAATCTCCCCTTCGTAACATTGCAACTTCTTTTAATTGGTGCGGCAAACATAAAATTATCCATTTTTATTTTTGATAGAGCCCACTTAATGTGAGTGTTATGTACACCATAGAGTATTATATATTTATAACATTTCTCTTTTTTGATTGGTTAGTATCCATGGAATCGGCAACAATCATGAAACGTGCCTCTAATCAGAACACTCCATGTCGCGTGTCGACGTTTGACGAGGAGCGTGTACTACACATGAAATCACCTTTAAAATCAACATCAATTAAACATTCACATCACCTCTAAAAATCACTTTTAGACTATTAAACATTCACATCATTAGGTTTGTCATCCTTTAGGTAATAACATCATTTTGTCAAGCTTTATTTAAACTATAAACTCTTTAAACATAATTGCGTATCAAACATACCATCCACTAGTAACAAAGGAAACTCCAGAATTCAAGATGAAAAACAATATCAATAAAAACAAAAAGGTTGCATCTTTCTTTATATACAGAAAATATAAGCCAACTCCAAAACTCCAAACATTCTGTGCACTAGTTTCCACATTCAGAGTTCAACTAAACCAAACTACACCACCTTATTAGCATCATTAAACATAAATAAAATAAAATAAAACGAAAAAGACGAATTCTCAACCAAAACCTTCTTATGCTTCAAATCATTCACGTAAAAAGAAACTCAAATATCGAATAAATTACCGGAGTATACTCATGGGGCGTCTACTACTGGAGCGGGCTCTGGTGGGAACTCGTTCCAAAGAGGCAACAACACGGGCAATTCCAACGCTCCCTGAAAAGAGTGATTCTCAAACATCCAATATTCAAACTGAAAATCCAACACTTCGTAATTTATTATGTTTTCAAGAAAGTATGAATTATCAGCTAGTACCAGACCTTGTTGGAAATTATCAGCTACACGCCCTTTATTAGAGTCCTTTACGTTTTCAAGAAAGTGGGAATTATCAGCTATTACCGGACCTTGTTGGAAATTATCAGCTACAGGCCCTTTATTAGAGTCCACAGCAGACCCCGCGCTCTGCAATTGTGAAAGCTGCGAGTTCAAATCGCTCTGCAATGAAACCTGCGAGTTCAAATCGCTCTGCAATTGTGAAAGCTGCGAGTTCAAATCGTTCAGGATTGAATTCGTGCTGTTGAGAGCTCGACTAACTTGCTGAAAACCCACCGGGACTCCAACTTGAGCCTGAGGTTGAGAAACTTGGTTCCCTGAGTTATTTCCCGCACTTTGATTGGGCGGGATTACGAATCTTGAACTCATTCCATTCAGAAAAGCAGTGTAAACCGAACTATTATTACAGGGCCGGAGCAATTGGCTCGGCTGAAGAGCAATTGGGTTCTGAGAAGGCAAGTAGCTCGCGTGGCCCACATTGACTGGCTGCTGTGAACGAGAAGAACGGGCCCCGAGAGTAGTGCTTCTGAGGCGCGCGGTACGGTTCACGGGGTGTGCTGCGGACGATCGACGCCTCTCCTTGAGCATTTTCTTGATTTCTGCCATGGGCCCGTTTTTTGCGAGCTGGGGACGGACGCTGTGCGGCTTCGAGATTGGATTTTTGCTGACGGGTGTGGGCTGTGGGCCCGTGGGCCGCGGCATGTAAACAGGGGCTGCAGGGGGAATCCCGATGGGATAATGGCGCAGTGGGCCCAGTGTCTGAGCCAAAAGGGGGGTGACAGCTGGCGCAGGATTAGAGATTGGATTTTTGCTGACAGGTGGGCCCGCGGGCTGCGGCATGTAAACAGGGGCCACAGGGGGAAACCCGATGGGATGATGGGGCAGTGGGCCCAGTTGAGCCAAAAGGGGTGGTCTGGCTAGGGAGGTGGTGGTGTTGCTGATTAGGGGGGCGACAGCTGGCGTGGGATTCGGGCCTTTCTTGATTCGTTTACGTTCGGCCAGCCAGTACTCGTCTTTATCGGTTGCGTGGCAATGGTCGGAACTGGAAAGTCCAGTACCCCAGAGGAGGCATGGGGCAACTGAATCGCACACGTAACAGTGGCACTGAAATTTTTTAAGAGTTTCGAATCAAACATGGAATTTGTGTATGTGGGAGTCCTTTTATCTGAAGAAAGTTTCATTTTTGTAACAAAATGTGTAATGATATCATAGAATCGTGCGTCGTTTTATGAATTAGGAATTTACCTTCTCTTTTGTGTGTGTGTGTGTGTGTGTGAGGAATTAGGAATAAATTACCAGGCTACAATGGATCTGGTGCCCAGTTGAAGCAAATAGATATTTCGCACAAAGATGTCGTGCGTGAGGGAAGTCTCTGCATGCAACCTACAAAGCATAGAGAAAACAAACAAAAGTTAGGTTTTAACTTTTAATTAAAAGCTGCACAAAGATTGATCCAGAAAGGGAATCAAATGTCTGTTAATGAGTGATAGAATTGGGATGGCATATAAAAATACCATTCCATGATCATGTTAACAAGTAAACATCGCCCATAGACTATAATCAAACTATGATAAAAGTAGAACTAATCTCTCTCTCTCTAGTCTCTCCCTTACACAGACAAAGGACAATTACACCAGACTGCAACTTGAAAGATATATGCTTACACAAGCTCTAGTTCATAATCTATTAGGATGCAAATATGGCCCAACTTGAAAGATATATGCTTACATAAGCTGTAACCAATGAAGACCTCTCACTCGGAAACAAACGAACTAAAATTGAAAATTCAAACAGAATAAACAAAGTACACACATCCATACACAGACATATTAATGACGCAGACATTTAGACATGTACCGGGCACAGAACACCAAAATTACAAAGGAATTACACAAATTGTAGACAAAATAATCATGAGAATGCAAATATGCACTCATCAATCAGTCGATCAAGGATAAATACATAAATGAACAATCTTATCCTGACTGAAAGTTGAAGGGAACATAAAAAGCATATAGAGAGAAAAACAACAAATAAAAAAAACACACATTACCTCGCCCTTCTCGGCAACAATCTCCACATCATCTCCATCATCACATTCTTCATCGACCTTAAAAATTGATTTCTGCGTGGGTGCTGCCACCACCGGTTCATCAGGGTCACCTTCCAAAACCACACAATCATCATCATCACCACCACCGGAAAATTTACCAGACGGATTCAAAGGCTCCCTCCTCGATTTCTTGGGAGGCTTCTGAAAAGTCCCACCCACCAAAACGAGGGCACACGATTCATCACCCTTATCCCCACCCTCCTCATCGGAGCTTATGTCGAGTATCACCGGACCCGAATTTTCCATAGAAACACCTGGATTCTCGATAGCTCCGTAAAAACCAAAATTCATCTCTTTTCAATTCCCATACACAGAAACAGAATCCACAAATTCAACAAAAGGATCGAGATTTCACGAGTCACGAATTAAAGAAAAAAAACAAAAGACGAACGAAAAATAACTAAAACTTCGGAGTATGAATTAGGGCTCAAGAGAAGGGCAAGTGGGCACGGCGGCAGCAGATGTGATTGGATATGGACGCAAGAGGGGCTACAAGAATTGGGGGGGAAAAACCCTAATTCCACAAAAGGGAAAAAGCTTCAGGGGTTTTCAGTTTGCATGAAGACAGTTCGCCGCCGTCTTTGTGCTGGGTCAATTTTGTAGAAGGTGGTACGGTTTTTCTCCATTTATAATCGACGCCAAAATCAAGACTTATTTGTGTGCATGTGGGCTCATATTGGAAAAAAGTATACGAAATCTGATTTACATTTAAATATATTCGGATTAGATTCTACAAGTCATTTTTTATATATAGGATCTCTTATTTTTTTGATTTATTTATTTATTTAAAAATAAAAAATATTAAGTGGACAAAAACAAAAAAATTTAAAAACATGTGGACCAAAATCAAAACCACGTATTTTGAGAATACATTTTTATTTAAAAAACGTATTTTTAAAATACGTTTTATAGTGTAAAACGTATTCCAAGGAATACGTTTTACAAGAATACGTTCTTCATGGACCATCTATTTATATAATGGGTGATTTGTTAATTATTTAACCCGTGAGAAATAAATTTAGCCCGAAAATAGACCAGACAATCATGGTTGTGTAGAATGGTTCCTTGACAACATATAGGAAGAAGCATAAATCAATTTCGAGCTTGGACGAGTCCGAACAGGCCCAAAAAGAAAAGTCGCGCGAAACATATTTAATGTGTCGGTCAAGAGCTTTGGGAGAATGTGATTTCGAGAATAATTTGGCCATGCAAGTATCATTGAATAGAGGAGTTCGTTAGCTACGTATAGGAAAAAACGGAACTCAATTCCGAGTTCAGGCGAACCCAAACGAGCCCAAAACAAAAAATACATACTACATATTAATTTTTTTTCATTAATTTTAAAATATAAAACGTATTATCAAAATACGTTTTATAAATATTATAAAACGTATTTTGATAATACGTTTTATTTCTTAATTATTTATTAAATGTTCTTAATTATTTATTAAACGTATTATCAAAATACGTTTTATTTATTAATATTTTTTATAAAACTAATATTTTTTATAAAACGTATTATTAAAATATATTTTATACTGTTTTTTCAATTATTTTAGAAAAATATTTTACAAATATAATTTTGAAACGTATTACCATAATACGTTTTTTTTTTTAAAAAAACGTATTATTAAAATNATTTTTTTATTTTTTTTAATCAATGTTATTTTTTAACATCTAGATTCTAAGCCGCTAGCCTGTAAGTTAAATAATATTATCAATTTATCATCCATTTTTCATCATCCACTTGCATCTCTTTTGATCGGTGTTTTTTAGCAACTTTAAACTTGAGTCAATAACCTGTAAGTTAATTAGTTAAATAATAAATTTTTATCTCTTTTAATCAGTGTATTTTTTTTTTTTTGGTACAAGAGAAGGAGGCTACAGAGAGCCTAAGCTAGAATCGAACGAGGGTAGGACACGCCAACCCTATCATGATGTAACCAAATACTCGCTCCCGGCGGAGGGCTTGCCAACCGTTGCAAACCACCCAGTCCCTTTGATGCCAATGAAGTCAAGTAGTCGGCCACAAAGTTGGCCTCGCGATAACCATGATTAATCTCCACCGCCCAAGAGCGACACAACAATTCATTTATCCCATTCAAAAGCCCACCATGTCGTCCGTCATAACGACGAATCTGTAACATCTCGATAATACTCTTATTGTCGACCTCAACCTGAACCTTACGGGCACATATATCCCATGCCAACGCAAAGTCCTGGAACAAACCCCATAGTTCGGCACCGACTATCGAACAAAAACCAATATTCATCAAAAAGCCATGCACCCAATTACCGTTATGATCCCGAATAACTCCACCGGCACTGGCCATCCCCGTCGCCGGGTCAAAACTTCCATCGGTATTAACCTTCACCACCGTATCTGTCGGACACTCCCACGAGATCCACCGCTTCTCTTGGGTGCCGGTCACTCCAATTTTCCGACCACTCGCCAACGTACGCTTCACCATATTCGCGAGGGAACAAACGTCATCAACACGTTGGGACACAGTGACGTCATTCCCTTGAAATATTTTTAGATTTCTCCACCTCCATAGCCGCCATGCCGTGAGCCCAAACATCGATTCCCAATTCTCCGTCGCTCTGCTCAACGTGCCATCCATATTAATCAGTGTATTTTTAGCAACTTAAACTTAAGTCGTTGGCCATTAAGTTAAATAATATATTTCCCGTAATGGTGGTGTACCCAATATTCATGATAAACCCGACAATCCATCTCCCAACCTCGTCTCGAATCAGCCCGCCCGCACTGCTCAGGCCAATGTGGCTTGGGATTTAGGCTTTCGTCAAGTTATCGCCGAGATTGACAGCCAATGTGTAACGAATATGATCCTCGGGACCGGCGAGGCTTTTGGCGCTAATGATGCGTTGGTCAAGACCATCCGCGGTTTGATTCGAAGAGACTGGAGCGTAAGAGTCCAACACGTGCACAGGAAAGCTAATTTTGCTGCCGACTATATGGCAAGTTTGGCGTACTCTGCCCCGTTAGGTTTGCAACGTTTAACGTCGCCTCCGATAGGCGCGGGTACTTGGCTCAACCATGATCTTTGCGGGGTGTCTCATCCCAGACGAACTCTAGCATCTTATTTATCCTAGGCTTTAGCCTCCTCCTTTGTACCGAAAAAAAAAATAATATATTTCCATCTCTTTTAATTATTTTGTCAGTAACTTTAAACCTGAGCCCTATCTTGTAAGTAAAATAATGTATTATCCCGCTAGCACATTTTTCTATGCTTATTCTTGTTCACCATATAAAACTCAATTATTATTTTTATAAAATTTGTTATCATATAATGTCAATATTATTACTATTTAGAAAAAAAATTATAGTCTTATTCTTTTTATTTTATGTAATGAAAAATATTAATGTACATTAATATTATTTATTATTGTAATTAATTTATAATTGTGTAAATAAATTTAAAATAAATTATTGTGTATAAATGTTTTACAAACTATGTACACATGTTTTAGAGTTTAATTGTCTCATAATAGTTAAATCACTTTGATTTAGCAATTGCCAAGAAATAAATCTCTTTTATAATCAAGATATATATATATATTTTTTTTTTAATTTGCATCTTAAAACTTTATAATCTATTTAGCATACTATGCAATGAAAATATATATTACAACAAATTCATTGTGGAAGAAATTAAAATTAAAATAAAATGATACAAAAATTCATAGTAATATATTTAAATTTATTATTAAGCTATTAGTAAAACTATTTAATGTATATGAGCATTATCTTTTAAATTTAAAATTTTATTAATTCAAAGAATTATTTTTTTTACAAATATATTGACAAAGATTAATTCACCAGCTTTATTTTTCCTAATTAATTGGAAAGAAAAAATTTACCTAACCCGTTATAATTTGCTGTAAATAATTTAGGATGAAAAGTCAATATTTGTAAAAAAAATAATAATATTATTAGAAATTAAAATCTATTTTCATGTTTATTTTGCCAAAATATTATCAGCACGAATCATGAAAAATAAATGAAATTATCATTGCAAATGTTAACAAAATTATTTAATGAAAGAATATTTTTGATCATATCTTGATCTGGTTTTAACAAAATAATTCAAGCATTTGATGTGTTTCTGTATTGATGAATTTTNATATTTTATGTAATGTAAAAAAGTCGGTAGGTTTATTTATCATACTATGCAAAGAAAAATGCATATTTAATAGTTTATACTATCAAATGTCATATTTCTGCTTATTTTATTTAATATAACATTTTCTAATAAAATATATTTATATATAAAAAAATTATCAATTTAATTTAATGGTACATAATTCGTTTAATTTACATATCAAACTAAAGCCTACAATATACTTCTTTAATTGTTGATTGAATGCAACTGTGTGCCCTAAAAGCATATCCAAGCAATTCCTAACCCTAAACACAAACTCAAAATGCAGTAAAATAAAAGTTCCAACCGATGCGCACTACGAATGCAAATGCGATACAAATCGGTCCTCTCTCCTCCAAACTCATGTATGCGTTTTTTCTATTCATCAACGCAAAAATATTGCTATTGAGAAATATAACCCCTTTATCTTAAATTTAATCATCTTACTCTTATATTTTATTAGTACGTTGGCACGTTGTTGTGCGATGCACGTGACAATAATTATAAATTGTTTGAATTAAAGCAATTAAATATTAATTACTATAAAAATAATTTTAAATATTAATACTAATTTTTTTATACTAATTTAATATAAAATTCATATGTTTATTTCACTAGTTATAAAAAAGTTGTTATTTTAGAGTTCTTGTTTATAATTAAGGATAATAATAAAATTAGGCCAGGGTATCCAAGGAGCATTAGCTAATGAGCATTAGGTCCTCAGACATACTGTTTTGGATGCTCGGAGAATTTACAATGTAATGAATTGCAAAACATAGTAGCATGCATTTAGTTAGTAAGTGACACGAGAAAAAGATTAAATAAACAAATAGAATCCTAAAAAGTGATTAGTTATAGAAATATGCAACAACATATGGACAGTATCATTATTATATAGATTGTTAGTAAAAACTTGGAAGAGTAATAGTGTGCCCATTGTAAACACTAAGAGGCGGCAATGTCATTGACATCTAAGTTCCTAACTTCACATTAAAAGACAACTGAAACTGAATGATATTGAGAACTAGAAAAGAGCGTAACATCAGGAGAAGTGTTGTACTGTCAAACACTCAAATGCATTCAAATGAAAACTAATTATATAAGAAAGGATACATTAGCATGAATTATTATACACTACAGATAAGAAAAACAAGATATAAGATTCAAACTTTCATATCCATCAAAAGCAATCTGAAAAAGAGATGTTCATCTAATCAAAAGAACAGACAAGGTAAGGTACCCTACCCCGGCAATTAGGTAGACACGAGAAAAAGAACAGACAAGGTAAGGTACCCTACCCCGGCAATTAGGTAGACACGAGAAAAAGATTAAACAGATAAATAGAATCCTAAAAAGTGATAAGTTATGAGGGTGTAGAGGGAGTAAACCAAATAGGTGAGGGCACAATCCTTTTCAAGCTCCCGACTTCGCACGGGTAATAGCAAGGGGAGATAGTCTTCTTCTCATAATCATAAATGCCGATATCGTGCCCCCCATATCTAGTTTCCTCATCCTCACCGAAATTTGAATTTCCGGGGCAGAATACCCTGTCCTCCGTGAAGTATATGGAATCGGGCTTCAGCCCGTTTGTAGCCATCACCGCGAACGAGTGGTTATGCCCAACAAACATGGACAGCCCACCCAACGACCCACCGACATAGCTCAGCTTCCCTCCTCCACCTTCTTCCCGGTCGATCTTATGCACATCAAAAGCCACCGTTTTGTACGGGTAATCGTCTCTATCGAAGTCTTCCACACACGAACCATCCGGAGCCATCTGCTCAACTAAATGACGCGTGACAAGAAACAACTGCCGCAAATCCTCTGCATACACCAAGTATCTAAGTGCCCTAGTCCAAATGCCGGTCTCCGACCTACGTATCTTCTTCACATCATCCAACCAAGCAATGTAGTTTTCAGGGCCCAACAAGTCCTTGTGGTTCCACCACACCAGCCTAGGCGAGGTGGGGTCTGTGAGATCCCACGCCTCCAAGTCGTCGCAGTCAATCTCCGTGAGGCAGAAGAATAGATTCTCCGAGCTTGAGTACACGATATCCTCGTAGTCCCGAACGCGATTGAGCGGACAAGTGTGGGCGCCAATGCGGGTCCACCTTGCCCCGCCCGGGCAGCAGAAAGCGAGGATATCCACCATGTTGTGGATCATAATGGCCCGGCAATCATCATGTTCCGGGTCTTCACCGGAGATTATCACCTTGTGGACCCACGCAAAGCCGTCGATGACGGGGACGGGCGGGAGTTTGACGTGGCGGCCGGTGAGGGGGTTCGACAGGAACAGGTCGGAGTTGTTCTGGTTGAAAAGGGCCAGCCAGCCGTGTGAGGATCCAACGATTACGGTCGTTTCTAATTTATCGTACGGTGATGTCTTGCCGTCAAAGTGCAAGACTTTGTCGTGTCCCAGGCTGTAGAAGTTGTAATTAACCATTCTGCCGCCCTCAAATGACGGCGGCAGCATCATCCACGGAACCCTGCTCGGTGCGGCGGCGGCGCTCATAGCACGAACGCCACGACCCAAATTGAGATTTGAAGGCCTAAAGGTCCAAGTTAACAATCGGAAAGCAGAAGATAACATTGACAAAGCCTCCATTTTTAACTTTACGCTTGATTTCAACCTAGTCGAATTAGCCCTTTTATGCGAAACAAAGCTCCCTCTTCCAAACCGGCGACAGCATACGAAGCCCTTTTGGCTGTGTGACTACTGCACCCACTTTTAGGTAAGCTATATCGAATTTAATTACAAATAAATAATCTATACAATTTGATTTAGAAATTTGGTGTCATGTACCTTACCTCCGGCGACGTAAAGCCACCACCTTTTGTCCGGAAAGGGTCGATTTTGGGCGAGAAAGGCGAAATCTTTGAGCAAAAAGGAGGGTTTTTGGAAATCGGAAGGGAGATTGATTCTGGAATGGGGAAATTAGGGTTGGATGTGAAAGCCGACGACGGAGATCAAGAGAGAGGTGGACCCAACTAGCACCTTATTTCATTTGGGCTCAATGTTTGTTATTTAATTTCATTGAACTCGGGAGTGTTTAATTAAGTATTGGGTTGTTTTTTTATGTTTGGGCTAGACTATGTTCTATGCCCAAGTTCTCCAAGCTTACCTGCAACACTCTTCGCGGGGTAAGGGGACTGCGGTGGGTAACTAACAGTAGCCCTACAATTAATTTTCAACCATTGATCATAAAAAAGGTAAAATAAGGCTAGGAATGAATAAGAAATAAAATAATAAAATGTCATTAAAATCATCAACCACGCTAACTGCTAATTAATACAGAGTACTTAATATATCACATACAAGAGAAACTCATGTGCTGGGACTTAATACATCACATACGTTATTTTATACAAATACATTATATATAATGAATAACAAAAATGTATATGTTCAAACTGAATGCATTTGCTGGGAGAAACTCACAAACGCATGTCTCAGTTTAAACTTTTCCCCTGAATCTATCTTCATATGTTCGTAATTAGATAATAGGTATAAGGTCCATTACAGCATACAATTATTATTGTACTCAAAATCATGAATGTAAGATAATTTAATAAAATATTGGGGAGAAGAAAAATGAAAATATAAATTTGCCGACTAGATATAAATTAGATTGTAAACAACTAAAATCAACAGTTTGAGATATGCTTCACTTCAAGTTCTAGATAAATATGGGCCAAAGTAAAAAATAAATAAATTACATAAAAATTTGATGAAGAAATGACCTTAATTACTTTTCAAGAATCTGAATGTACTTGTTGACCATACCAAGCATATCATCCCAATTGTGACCATGATGTATACTAATGCTGACAAGGTGATAATAATACATCATATAGACCACAACAGAACTAAGAGAAAACATAAATAACTTAAACTTAGTGCACGGTACTAACTTAAATCCAACACATCACTGAAATATTCACCAAATTTTCCAAGAAAATTATTAGCTAAAATAATGACGACTGGTCTGTCAAGAGGATGACCATTGACAAGCACAAAAATA
Source organism: Striga asiatica (assembly GCA_008636005.1). Classification (NCBI taxonomy): domain Eukaryota; kingdom Viridiplantae; phylum Streptophyta; class Magnoliopsida; order Lamiales; family Orobanchaceae; genus Striga; species Striga asiatica. The sequence continues at coordinate 114,610 of BKCP01004224.1, forward strand.
ATACATTACAATTCTGAAAAATAATTTATAATTGTCTTGCATTTCTCTTAAAGTAGCCCCGATAGCCCCAATCTTAGTTTCTTGGAATGCTGAAATTTAATAAATACATGACAAATGAATAATAAAATTTGTTATTGAATAATTGTAACTATTTTTTTTATAAAGATGTACCGTTATAGATTTGGGATACTACCGGGTTCGATGAAATAAAAAATAGAACAAATAGTTTTTTTCAAAATAACTTAACGATGTCCTAATATAAAAAGAATTAAATAACATATTACGACCCCAACAAAAATACTAAATACCTAAATATGACTAATATATATTATACATGCACTAGTTCTTTTATTTGTTTGTGTTAGATGATTCAATAGCAATCTCTTTCATTTTGGTTTTGACGTCCCCATAAGAAGCATTGCCGATTCAATAGTATTGCAAAATTCTTCTTAATTCATTTGGCAAAACGTATACTTTATTCAAACACTTAAAAAATATTATAGTCAAACATATAGTGAAACTTCATGGTTGTATTATCTTTATATTTCTACGAACCATGCATGAATATCTCTGCAAAATAACTAATCGTGTCATTAAAATTATTGATTATGTTTTATCATTGTATAAACTACTATATTACTCTCTCTTTATATATTGACAAATTGATACCTACCCCACGAATGTATCGCCCTACGGAGGGGAATGAATTTCATCTCTAAATAAAAGTTAACTTTTCAAAATCTAATGTACTTTTCCCGAGGTTATTTTTTGAAATCATCACATATTACCTAAAGGTACATACTCTAAAATAATTGCGCATATGATCAAATACAATATACCAATGAAATTATAAATATTCCTATAAGAAGTGTCAACTTCATTCAAATATTCAAAAATGTTTTGATCAAGCTCCAATATTTCATTTTCAATGTCATTTATTTGGAAGATAGACGAACTATATAATCTATTGTTTGCAAATTATTGATCATCTAATTTTTGCAATGATTTTAGAATTATTTATCTTAATATCCTTCACATTAGTTTGGATTTGTAATATTTATGTGTCCAATAACATTTGTAATGCTTTTATCGTCCAACTTTATGCATCATACATAATGATCAGAAAACTCAAGATAAAGATCTTTTCTTAATTCTTCACCAATGACAAAAAACAAACAAAACAAAACAATGAAGCAACATTGAGAAGCATACTATTTGTTAAAATACTTGAGATGAGAAGAATTAGAATTCTATTTTATAACTCTTAGTCATCTTTGAACTTTATTATTACGGAATCATTATTAAAATCTACATTATGTATTATAAAGTTTTAAATTTTTAATTATTTAAAATTAAAAATTGATAATATAGGATCATTATTTATGAGTTCAAATTTATTACACACTCCATATATTTAAACGCTAGCAATAGAAAAAGTATTATTTTTAAAAGACCTTTTGTTTCCAAATATTGGTATTCATACTTGTATAAGAAAATTCAAACGTTTTCTTTTTTCAATTGTATTACTATTATTTTATTAGTTTTTTATTTATTGATAAATAATACTTTATTTATTAAAAGAATTATAACACATTTATATGTATTGCATCATTTTTTGTACGTGTTTCATATAATGACGTTGTTATAAAAGTATCTTATTTATTAGGCAACAACTAATATAATCACATAAGATGAAATAAAATTTAATATTACTTATTTATTTATTTATAATAATATATTTGATAAAAAATGTACTTTTATACTGACTATTAGATTAAAAGGTTTAGAATTTTTTCCCAATGTTTGAGAAAATATTAAGAAACTAACTCATTTTGATCCTCATTGAATTTATGTGTTAGTTGAATAATAATTTAACATACAACTCATTTATTTCTCCTTTTAATTCACATAGTTAATATTGGTGATAGTTGTATGTTTACATCCATTTTTTGTTTTTCCTTAGTATGAATTTTCGGATCTATGTAAGAAAAAAATGCCGCAAGTTTATATTATGTTATGTAATACTTAATGAAATTTATTTAACATGGATGTATAATTTATTTTATAAAATACTTTTCGGTCTATTTATTATTTTAAATTAGTGTTGATAATTGATATACATCATTGGAAAGAAATGATGTCATATATTACATATAAAAGTGTAACAAATGAAAAAATAATAAGTATTTTAAAATTGAAAAATTAATAGGTAGAAAGTAATTAAATTTTTAATTAAAAGAATTTAAAATTAACATAGTGAATTTTAATGTAAAAAAAAAAAAAAAATCTATGAACTTAAAAGTTCAAGTTAAAATAAATGTGCATATCAAGTACGTTTGGTATTTCTCATTACCTAACTCCAATTGATATAAAACATTAATTAATTTTATCAATTTTATTTTTTACTTTTAGATTTAATGCGAGCTAAAAGTTTTCTCATCATTCTGACCCCTTGTTTAGCTAGTATAATACTAGTAACATAATTAAGGACTTTTTGACCTAGATGTATCTTGTTTGTTTTGAAATAATTTGCTAATTACCATAACTTATATGATAATTAGATTGATTGTGTTATATTTTCTATCATTAGCAACAATTTTCATAATAATTAGTTGCACACAATACTATATATAATGCAATTTTTTCTTATTGATTTGGAGCCCTACCTTTACTACAAGAAAATGAGAAAAATTTCAACGAAAATTTTAAAAAAAACTAAAATTAAAAATATTAAAACGGAATTCATCGAAATTCTAACGAAAATTTCAATGTTATTACTCCCGTTTGAATTTTCCAATATAATTCTAGCAAAAATATTTTATTGAAATCATGAGCAGATCTATGTTTATTTTATAGATCCGATACAACCCTCCATCCCAAAGCATATAACGTAAAGAATCTAATAAAAATTTGTCGGAACATCTTTTTATAATTTTTATCTTGTCCCCTATCAAAAAAATGAAATTGAAAGAAAGAAAGATACATAATGAATTAGTTACAACCCAACTAATTATAATTTAATTCAACTCATAACTTTATTAGTGTTATAACATAAACGCGGTATCACAACTAAAGATAATATAATAAATCTCAAAATTATAATTTTATCCTCTAATTATATTTTTTCAATCTTGATGATAGTTTCAAATGTCTCTTTTGCAATATATTTTTTTTTTATATCTTCAAAATATATATTTTTATGTCTTTTTTAACTAATGCAAGGGGAATTCTAGTTATATATTCATAATTTATAAATTCATCAATTATATTGCTGAGTCACCTATACTACAACATAGGATTTTTGTTTATAATCTTTCTTTAAAAAAATATTACTTTCAATGATTTCTAATGTTGAATTGAGAAAATTCATCATTTTCTTATTAAATATTTTTTAAATTATTGTGACTGTACTGATGTGTTAGAATGTATTACAATTTACAAGTGAGAAACATGACAAATTATGTAAAGTATAATTTATAAATTGTAATGGCACTATGTTATTTTGATGCTATATTTTTTCTATTAACTACATAGTTCCCCAATATAAAATTATTTTGGATCTGCCACTGCAATTAGTTTTCCAATGGAACTTCTATTAAATTTTTTATAATTTCAGTGACAGTTTTTTCAACGGTCGAAATATGATCCGTACAAAATTCAACAGAAATTCAAAGAATAATAATTATAGTAATTGGAATCATTTAATTCACAAAATTTTTAATGTAATTTAATTTTATCTCTGTTGGAATAGTTAATGAAATTTTCCAATAAAAGCTATACCAATGAAATATTTGTTGAAATTTTGATTGGAATATCTTACAGATGCATTTTCCATTGCAGTATATCATTTTTTTGTATTCCTTATTAAACATTATATTTAGATAGTAATTATTGAGTAATTGGGTTTACAATTTTTCTATTAAAATATATTAAACACGTGAACTTTTTAATCTATATAATTTTTTTAAAGTAACTCATTATTTTATCTCAATATTACCTATTGAATTCCCAATTGGGTTACATTTATTACATATTAAATGTTCAATAATTAAAATAATTATTATTTATATATTTAATATGATATATATATATATATATATATATATAATAGTATTTAATAAAAACTATTTAATAAAACCTCTAAAATTTTTCCTCCATTTTCGGTTACAAAATTTATCATTAATATTTTTTACTTCTCACAGTAATGCATCTTATTGAGTGTAATAATGTATTTTTCTATTATAATATATAATAATTAATGCTAATACCAAGTAATAATAATTCACAATAAATATAAATTGCATAATTATAAATAATTGTTTTAAGTTACTTATTTTAACATTAATATTATCTTTTTCTTTTGTATCTCATGAAAATATTTCTTTAAAAACAATTAGTAAATTATTTTAATAGCATAGTCAAATAAATTTAGAAGCTTATAAATAATTTTTTTTGTAATAATCAAACTGCTATTATCTAACAATAAACATTCATTAATTTTTTTTTAATGATTAAATTTTAAAAATCTACATATATATATATATAATTACTAGCTAATAGTATTTAATAAAACCTCTAAAATTTTCTCCCCATTTTCGGTTACAAAATTTATAAATAATATTTTTTACTTCTCACATTAATGCATCTTATTGAGTGCAATAATGTATTTTTCTATTATAATATATAATAATTACTGCTAATACCAACTAATAATAATTCACAATAAATATAAATTGCATAATTATAAATAATTGTTTTAAGTTATTTATTTTAACATTAATATTATCTTTTTCTTTTGTATCTCAGAAAAATTTCTTTAAAAACAATTAGTAAATTATTTTATAGCATAGTTAATAACTTTAGAATCTTATAAACAATTTTTTTTCTGTAATAATAATAATAATAATAATAATAATAATAATAATAAAACTGTTGTTATCTAATAATAAACATTCATTAATTTATTTTTCCTAATGATTAAATTTTAAAAATGTAATATGTTCATTATCTAAAATTTTAATATTAAATCTCAAATATTACTTATAATATTTTATGTATATCTGTGCATGTGCACAGGATATTTACGAGTTGTATTTGATTTTTAATGAGAGAATTTACTCATTGCATTTAATGTTGCCTCTTGCTCCTTATATAGGAAGTGTGAGGACTTGTTACATGCCAACTTTTGGCTTTCTTTTTCCTTTTACTTTACAAGATATTAACTAGATATTTAGTCACACCATATTTAATGCTAATGTACTACAAAAACACCATCTCAATAAAGTAAACTCGCTCGAGTTGTGACACGCGTCCCGCATTACTGGGCACCATTAGATGGTCGATTTCCGAATCCTGCCGCATTAAATGCGTATCGTACGGGCGATATTCTGGTAATGATGGGCTCCATTCGAACACTCCACATTTACTTCGCTTGGTTCCTACATCTGTTCGGTCCTTCCGCTGTTTTCCTGGTCGCGAGTCCAAATGGGCTTTATTTAATCTAATTCTTGTCCGTTCGGTATCCACCATGTACAAAGTGGTATCTACCATGTACAAAGGCCTCAAGTCCAAGTTAACAATCGGAAAACAGAAGATAACATTGACAAAGTGTTGCGACAAACAAAAGAGACAAAATTAAAACTCAAGATTTATGTATTTTATTTCGAAAAAGCCAAACCGTCAGTGTGAAGAAAAAGGAGAATATATAGAATCCTCTTTACCTAATTATCTATATTGCATCAAAAGAAAAGATTGGACAAAGAAAAATATTCAGATACTGTCTAAATAATGCAAATAAACATACTAATAATAAAAACAATAGAAATAAATAATTATATTAAAGCAGAGAGTCGATCATGTTTCTCTAAAAAAGCCAAGCAGGCTAGCGCAATCTCGTCTTGGATATATTTTAATTGACTTTAAAATAAAAAAAAAATAACTAGGTTTGGAATAACCATAAATATATTGAAAATTTATGATTCTTTTTATGATCATTAATTATATTTTAATATAATTTCTTATTTTTTCAATTTGAAAAAATAAATTTATTTTAATCAATTTAAATCTAAAGTAATTATATGGTGTAAGTTAAAAACTATTATAATATAAGACAAGTAAGACATATAAGGTAGGGGTGTCATTTTAAATATAAATACTAATATAATTTTCAAAAAAGTGTTTAAAATTCAAATCAATATTTTTTTTCATTATTTTTTAACTTTAAACATAATAACGAGCACCCATGTAATACTCGGTATTTTACTATTTAACTATTATGTAATAAAATAAATATAAATACAAATTTTTGATTAATGCAAAATGTATTGATTCCCTTCAAAAAAATTTGATTATTTTTTAATTTTAAGCATAAATAACAAGCACTCATGTAATACATCAAGAGTCAAATTCAACCCATTAATATTGATAAACGAGTCCAACTCAATTACTATTTCTTTTGGATAACAAATTGATCTTGACTTGACTTGTTTACACCCGTATGACACAGGGATTGAGGTGATGACCATAATTATATGTAGACATGGCCAAGGGGTCGACCCGCCGAGCACGGCCATTGTCATAAGCCCGTTCCGAAATCAGACCGGTTCAATTCCTTCTCTAAATAAACTTGACCCGCCTATTTTAGGCTTTTGAGTCAAGTCCAATACGTCGATACAAAAACTTAAAAAAATAGAAAATTTGATATTAAAATTCATGTTAGCTAAAGAAAAATGTGTCGGACCCAAAGCAGAACTAGAAACGAAACCTAGCTCACCTGTTTTAGAAACCAAAACCACGGCCCAATTTTATCTCTAACATATTGGGCTGGGGACCTGCTGGGGTCTGGCCCAGAACTAGCAGGGGACCACTAATTAACTCATTATAATATGTCCACACACACACGCAAAAATCTCACACACCCGTTACAATCACTATCCCTCTCTCGCTCTCTCGCTCTCTCTCTCTGCCCAGCGGTTTGTGAAGATGTACAGGCGATTGACGCACAGTGCCGAACGGCTGGCCGTTGTAAGTTTCTGTTCTTTCTTTGTTTTTCCGTAGTTTGATATTTTAGGCATTTTCACTGGGAATATATGTGTGGGTATTACTGGGAAAAGCTAGGGATTGAAAATTAAGAACAAGCTCAAGAACATGTGCTTTTTACTTGTAGCAGGGCTAAGAGGGTTTGGCCATTGGCCCCTGTTAGTTGGGATGATGTGCCATCTGGTTCTGGATCTTTTAAATCTTGGTGGTGCTAAAATTTGTGAAGCTGACAAAAAGGAAATTTCTCAGCCAAGGATTTGTTCAGTGGTAGCATTTTTCTTGTTGCTTTCTTGTTTTTCCCTGTTTCAGTTTCTTGCTTATTGGTATCTTTTTGTGGCTGATTTGTGTTGTAACTACTAAAGGGTTCAGTGTGCTACTGTCTTTAGTTGGTTTGGTTGTTTCTTAGTTTAGTTGGTGTCTAGGGCATCTGGTTTGATGTTTTCCTCTGTTGGTTCATTTGTAAGGATTGAACTGGTGTGGGTATTAAAGTATCGGTTTACTTGTATATGCAGATTGCTAAAGGACGCATCATGAGATTCATTCAAGTTGCTTGGCCTCCATCATCTGGGTCCAGATTGCTCGGAGCCACCGAAGAAGCTGTCCTGCCTGAGGTAAGTTGATCATTAACCTTATCATTCTGCCGATTGTTATCTATTATTAACAGTTTTTCGAATTGTGCCCATATCTACTCTTGTCGTTATCAATTTTAAATTGCTACTAGTTGCTGGATTGAAGTATTATGTGCTAAACTAATTCACTTTGTAGTAATAACTTATCTTGCACTAAGGTGTTGTCCCGGCATAAGTCGATAGCTATCTCATGGTAGCTTGTAACCGAGGGTTAGTCGCAGTCCTCACAGAGGCTGTTATGTCTTGGTAGCTTTCCATCTTTGTGTTAGTGAGCCGTACATGCCAATCTGAAAGTTTGATTTGCTCTCCGTCTTTTTGTATTAAGTGTTTGTATGTTGTTGCTACGTGCCGTGTTGTTGTTGGATGTTCTCGAGCATGCTTAGTACGTGGCATTTGAGATTTTGGATGAAACAGAGCTTTAAGCTCATTTTTGTTCTTCTTTTGGCAGGTTGCAGCCGCACCCCATCGCCCTCACTTAGGTTTGGCATCCACCAAGGCACCTCATCGTCCTCGAAGAAGAGAATTAAAAATTCATCTTTTATTTATCATTATGTTTTGTCAAACCTATCTAAACCATTTACTTTCTCACTAATAATTTATACTTTAAATTTCTAATACTACACATTACATAATTGTAAATGTAGTCGTAGTACATCAAATTGTTCATGGATATTTTACATTTCATTTTATCATGATTATTAAATTGCACGATTTTTCGTGGTACGTGATAAACCTTGTTTGGCTTTTAAAAGAATCAAGCCCCCCAGCTTGGCAGCTCGACTTGACTCGTTAAGACTTGACCTCTGTTGGACAGATTTTATAAATGATCTGAACTTGAGGAAATCGTTTTAGTTAGAACTCGAGAGTATGAATTTTACATAATTTCATGTCTTCTTTCAACTAGTTAATGCTCTAGTACAACTTATTAATATTGATCAATTAGTCGAGCTTGAGTCCGTTTACCAGCTCATATATAATTAATAAACTAAGTTCGAGTATTAGGGTTCGACTTGCGTCGACTAGTTTTACGGTATTTTACTTTTTACATGTGATTCAATTGATAAAAATAATTCAAGCATTTGATGTGTTTCTGTATTGATGAATTTTTTTAATTTTTTTTACATTTTTATGTAAAATCTATTCACGTTATCATACATACATGCATAAGAATTTATCACAATATTTTATGTAATGTAGAAAAATCGGTGGGTTTATTTATCATACTATGCAAAGAAAAATGCATATTTAATAGTTTATACTATCAATGTCATATTTCTGCTTATTTTATTTAATATAACATTTTCTAAAAAAATATATTTATATATAAAAAAAATTATCAATTTAATTTAATGTTACATAATTCGTTTAATTTACATATCAAACTAAAGCCTACAATATACTTCTTTAATTGTTGATTGAATGCAAGTGTGTGCCCTAAAAGCATATCCAAGCAATTCCTAAGCCTAAACACAAACTCAAAATGCAGTAAAATAAAAGCTCTAACCGATGCGCACTACGAATGCAAATGCGATACAAATCAGTCCTCTCTCCTCCAAACTCGTGTGCGTTTTTTCTATTCATCAATGCAAAAATATTGCTATTGAGAAATATAACCCCTTTATCTTATAATTTAATCATCTTACTCTTATATTTTATTAGTACGTTGACACGTTGGCGTTTTTTCTATTCATCAATGCAAAAATATTGCTATTGAGAAATATAACCCCTTTATCTTATAATTTAATCATCTTACTCTTATATTTTATTAGTACGTTGGCACGTTGTTGTGCGATGCACGTGACAATAATTATAAATTGTTTGAATTAAAGCAATTAAATATTAATTACTATAAAAATAATTTTAAATATTAATACTAATTTTTTATACTAATTTAATATAAAATTCATATGTTTATTTCACTAGTTATAAAAAAGTTGTTATTTTAGAGTTCTTGTTTATAAATAAGGATAATAATAAAATTAGGCTAGGGTATCCAAGGAGAATCATTAGCTAATGAGCATTAGGTCCTCAGACATACTGTTTTGTAAAGGCTCCAACTACAAGTTATTTCAATTTCCCCTCACAAAAAGCCAAGTACAAAAAGCCAAGTACAACAGTACAAGTGAAGGAAATATGCCCAACAATGCACTTTAGTACCTAAAATTTATGCACATGGTATATGTGAAAAGGGGGTTAAACAATCAACTTTTCTCCATTAGGAGATCTCACACAACTTTGAGATTATTGAGAAAGAAAACCGCAACCAAGGCAAAAGAGTACAGTAACAAACACAAAACCCAGAAAAATAAGTTATATTTTTTATCCTACCTGGAAGAAAATCACTTTGTGTTAAAACTTTTAAGTGACCATTCAAGTCGTCACGACACAACAAGAAGCAGCAGACATGAGCAATAATATATAAACTGTGCAATATTTGGACGTACATATTAATTATTTGCAATGAGGACGTGCCAGTATGAGAGCTTATGGAGCTCAAGACGATTCCCGCAAAAAATCAAATATAATAAACCATGATGAAAAAGAAAGAAAGAAAGAAAGAAAGAAAGAAAGAAAGAAAGAAAGATTAAACAGATAAATAGAATCCTAAAAAGTGTTAAGTTATGAAGGTGTAGAGGGAGTAAACCAAATAGGTGGGGGCACAATCCTTTTCAAGCTCCCGACATCGCACGGGTAATAGCAAGGGGAGATAGTCTTCTTCTCATAATCATAAATGCCGATATCGTGCCCCCCATATCTAGTTTCCTCATCCTCACCGAAATATGAATTTCCGGGGCAGAATACCCTGTCCTCCGTGAAGTATATGGAATCGGGCTTCAGCCCGTTTGTAGCCATCACAGCGAACGAGTGGTTATGCCCAACAAACATGGACAGCCCACCCAACGACCCACCGACATAGCTCAGCTTCCCTCCTCCACCCTCTTCCCGGTCGATCTTATGCACATCAAAAGCCACCGTTTTGTACGGGTAATCGTCTCTATCCAAGTCTTCCACAGACGAACCATCCGGAGCCATCTGCTCAACTAAATGACGCGTGACAAGAAACAACTGCCGCAAATCCTCTGCATACACCAAGTATCTAAGTTCCCTAGTCCAAATGCCGGTCTCCGACAAACGTATATTCTTCACATCATCCAACGAAGCAATGTAGTTTTCAGGGCCCAACAAGTCCTTGTGGTTCCACCACACCAGCCTAGGCGAGGTGGGGTCTGTGAGATCCCACGCCTCCAAGTCGCCGCAGTCAAACTCCGTGAGGCAGAAGAATAGATTCTCCGAGCTTGAGTACACGATATCCTCGTAGTTCCGAACGCGATTGAGCGGAGGACAAGTGTGGGCGCCAATGCGGGTCCACCTTGCCCCGCCCGGGCAGCAGAAAGCGAGGATATCCACCATGTCGTGGATCATCATGGCCCGGCAATCTTCATGTTCCGGGTCTTCACCGGAGATTATCACCTTGTGGACCCACGCAAAGCCGTCGATGACGGGGACGGGCGGGAGTTTGACGTGGCGGCCGGTGAGGGGGTTCGACAGGAACAGGTCAGAGTTGTTCTGGTTGAAAAGGGCCAGCCAGCCGTGTGAGGATCCAACGATTACGGTCGTTTCTAATTTATCGTACGGTGATGTCTTGCCGTCAAAGTGCAAGACTTTGTCGTGTCCCAGGCTGTAGAAGTTGTAATTAACCATTCTGCCGCCCTCAAACGACGGCGGCAGCATCATCCACGGAACCCTGCTCGGTGCGGCGGCGGCGCTCATAGCACGAACGCCACGACCCAAATTGAGATTTGAAGGCCTAAAGGTCCAAGTTAACAATCGGAAACCAGAAGATAACATTGACAAAGCCTCCATTTTTAACTTTACGCTTGATTTCAACCTAGTCGAATTAGCCCTTTCATGCGAAACAAAGCTCCCTCTTCCAAACCGGCGACAGCATACGAAGCCCTTTTGGCTGTGTGACTACTGCACCCACTTTTAGGTAAGCTATATCGAATTTAATTACAAATAAATAAATCTATACAATTTGATTTAGAAATTTGGTGTCATGTACCTTACCTCCGGCGACGTAAAGCCACCACCTTTTGTCCGGAAAGGGTCGATTTTGGGCGAGAAAGGCGAAATCTTTGAGCAAAAAGGAGGGTTTTCTGAGTTGGAAACGCATATATGTAAGAAATTAATGTATATATTTAAAAAATTTCTAAACAAAGTATGCATTAAATGTTCCTATTTTTTTTTTCTCCAATTTATTCTCGAATTTTAAAATAAAAATGGTGNTTTACATTATCATTATTATTTACTAAATATTCCTCTGTTTGTGTGTATTTTAGCATGTGCATGTCCACCCTATATTGTGTTCTCTCTCTTCCACACACAACCAAAAGTTTGTTAAGAGGAGGAGAAACTTATTGAATGATCACACACGAAGATGATAACCCTCTAAAGGTTACACAATCACACCTTCTTTTTTGTTTGTTAATCCTACATTAATACTGTTTCTTCATCTGGACAATTGATAAGAACCTTTTCACATGTTTCATTCACATTTCTTTGTTTTCTTTTATTGTTTCCATTTTTTAAAATAATGTTTCATAATCTTGCCTAGAAACCACTTGTGTTCATATGTTGTGCATATTTCATGATAGATATTCTATGGTGATTGTAAGTACAGAACAGAGAACAAGAAACTCGAATGCCTATTTCGTGTTTGTTGATTTTCCTGTTAGAGGACGATGTACGCAATTTCGCCCGTTATTTTACCTGTTTCGAAAATTCGGAAGCTTTTATTGATTACCCTTTTCAAATTGTTTGTTTGGTGACAGGGTGAAAATTGACGTCGAGTAACCCGGACAAGGACATAACAAATATCCTCTGTCTGTGGTTTCATCATTTGGTTCGAACAAGATTGACGTAAATTGTATAGCTCGAATCAATGAACACAATATCATTTACGAACATTAACAAAGTGATTGTCAACTTTTGAC